>CABFWB010009884.1:0-11238 GCA_902151455.1 Timema bartmani | reverse complement strand
GGAGCTAAGGCGGTGCACCGTGTCACTACCACTAGGAGCTAAGGTAATGCACCGTGTCACTACCACTAGGAGGTAAGGCGATTCACCGACACACCAGGACAAGATCGTGTGTTATTATATAACCGCTATTTGTGTAGTAATATACAAAACCCTAGCAAGCATGGACACACTACACACATTGTTTAATAAAAGAGCCGCCACCAGAAGTTTATTCCCCAAAATATATAAAGGGGTGACATCGTGTTTTAAAAATATTATTGGATTATCTTCCCTTATGGACGTAGAAATATTGTGGTTGGTTGGGGGGTGTCTGTACTGCTCTAACAATGGTTGGACCCTTAAAAGTTGTAGGACCTCTTATACATATGCTTATGTTTTTAGTAAAAATTGTAGTTAATACGAAATAAACAAGCACTTTCAGAAAAAGTGAGCACATCACATGTGATAAACTGTCCCTCCCATGCATTCAGTCAGGATTCGCACCCTGACCACCTCGTCAAAAGTGGTCTAGTTCAAGCAAGCTAATCACTATTCTAGACTGTGAGGTCATTGCTAGGCTTATTTTGTTTTTTTAGTGCCACATCCCTCTACTCGTTTGTGTTATAAACCTATGCTACGCTAATGTGTTAAGGCTGTGGAAGGTTGAATATAGAAGAAGTATACCCGCATTTTCGTGGAGAAAGTAAGTGGAAAACAATTTAGGTTAATCCACTCTTAGTACAACAGACTTAGACTCGAACACAAAACCAACCATTATAGCCAGTTCCATCCGAAGTGCACGAAAGTGAATTTTTATGTTGTTAAAAACTATGAAATAATAGTACTATTAAGTTTATTAAAAATATTCATAAATTTTTTTGAAATACATAATTTCAATAAGAATGTAATGTTTATAATGATATGTAGAATCTTTGAGATTTTGATGACGTTTATAATGCCATATTATTTATGGTGTATTTTATCAGATACTTCATAATAAATGTTTTGTATTTTGTTGATTCAGTCCGTCCATTCAGGTTGATAGATGATTCAACACACATGCTCATTATTTTAAAAGTTTAGTTGTTTGTATGTCAATATTAATTATAATAGTTAAATAAATTAACTGTTTATTTAATAATATGTAAATAAATCTATGTGATTTATTCATAGGTAAACTACGCGTTTAGAAAAAAATGTGCCTTTTTGCTCTTGTTAAGTTACTACTTAACATTAAAATACATAAAACTTCTGTTAAATATTGCCCTGGGGTGTGTGTTTAAATAATCAAGAGAATATATTTAACAGACATCTTTTATTTAATTTTTAATGTTCACGTTTAATTTGGTGGATTTATGATTTCAGTTTATAGGGCTCGCCTATTATCCCCAACAGTCACTCTCCCACCAGAACATAAAACTCCTTTCCTCTCTCAAATATGCAACTATAAACAATGATTGTCGACATGATATATTACCTTAACTTTATAAAGGACAGTCCAAAGAATAATTTGGCCCTACTATATTACATATATAAAGATCCAGAGGTTGTTTACACCCTCCATCTTTACCATATTCTCACTGGACTCCCAGAAATATTATAGCCTTTTGTTTTTATTTTAAATGAACAAAACATATCAATATAAGTAGAATGATCTATTTATTTACAAACACATAGCCTTTGCATGTTGTACAAAGATGTAGGAATGTATTTTTTTTACTAAAATTGTATTGAAATTATGGTATAAATAAATGCATTTTCATTGATCCCACATTGATAGGCACAGGGACGCAGCTAGCTTTGATTTACATTTTAAATATATTATTCCATAAAATAAAAGTGTTTATTTAAAAGTTCCATTCGTTTGGTTATATTGAGGTTGTCCCTACACTACCCTTGATGAATATCAGTCATTGAAATTATGTATAAGTGATATAAATTAATGGTTACATTTAAAAAAATATTTGAGGAATTTAACGTGGACTTTATCAACTAACTGATTATATCAGCACAATACTATTAAGTTAACATAGATTTAAAACTGATTCAAAATCCAGCCTTCAGCTGTTATTAATTCATCAGTGTGAAAAAGTAAGCCACATTTTACCAATAATAAATGGTTCGGCCATGTCAAGAAACGAACCCGGGATCTTAGCTCACCAGGCAGACATCCTACCTATTGGGCTAAGGTGTCAGACATAAGATTTAACTATCCAAGACAAGTTCAAAGTGTTTTATACTTTTATAAAAGAGCCCTATGTAAACTGGAAACATGGCCGAAATTGATCTGATTGACCCTGTGTGAATTATAAACCTGGCCAGAATTGAATTAAGATTAGTGGGGCATTCATGTTTATTTAGTTACTCCCGTATGTATAGTGTTTGATGGCTACTCCATTTATTAATGTATCGTAATTTAGTTACTTTGAGTCATCTGATTAAATTTATTAAATACACGGTACATTAGGACAGCATCTGTACAGAGCTTCTTTTAACATTGTTTCTTAGTACCAATTCGGGTAGTACACTCATGTACTACTTACGCTAGTGGGCTAGGGATTAGAAAGGTTAAATTTAGAGGTATAATAACCACACTTGTTTAGAGAGATAATGAGAAACCATTAAAGAAAAACCACCCTCAGAATAGCCGAGTGGGATTGAATCACGATCTTCCCGTCACTGCTTGTCTTGAAGATAGCTAGAGTAGTGCCTCAGACTATGTGGCCACTCAGACTATGTCGAGTTGTACACAATTAATTAAATGTGCATACCATTTTGGAGACCAGGCAAACTGCACAGGTTTTAACATTCATTTGTCAAAATACTGAATACAATATTGTAATGAGTAGCAATATCTATCCTCAATCACAGGCTCATAAATAATCAACTATGTGCAAACAAAACTATTAAAAAAACTATATTTTTTCCAAATAATGGACAACGGCTATTTTTTTAATCCCAGAATGTGTTCACTATTAGGATATTAGGATATTTCTCTGTATAAATCAATGGCCTGTATATACATTAAATGTGTAACAAAAGGCGTGGAAGGCGTGGGAGATATAGAAACCCCTAGAATTTGATGGACCCCTAGAAAAATTGGCTTTACACGCCCTTGTGTGCAACTAAACAAACTGTAGAAACTCCTGCACTAATGTCCACTGAGATAAATTGAGATTTATTACATTGTTCCACTGATGAGCGTTGAAAAAGTTTGTGAAGTCCGGCAAGATTTGGGGAAGATCCCGGATAGTTAACTGAAGGAGGAACAAAGTGAAGAAAGTAATTACGTGGGAGTCCACTCGACTCCAACCCTCACATATATTATTTAAACCTAATTAAGTGGACAGATTTTTCAGCAGGACAGAACCTAAAAGGATTAGGAACTTGAAAAGGTTTTGAAAAAAAGAATGCGAAAAAATCTATCCTTCTTATAAATAATTGTTAATCCTGTTTTCTAAAGTTATTTCACTTCTATTGAAGGTATTTAAAATTGAATATAATTTGAAATGTTTTTGCTTCTTTTGTTTATTACATGATAAGTATTATTATTTTACAATCCTTTTTGATTATATAGTATAACATAAATTCTACGACAAAGTCGCTCAAAACATTCTCATATTGTTTATTGAGGTTTAGAAGAATATCTCCAAAAATAGGCTTTCAGTAAACTACTCTTTAAAATTGTTCATCATAAAAACCAACATATCATTTGAATAATCACACTAAATATTCTTTATATATACATTTTCAAACAAATTGTTCAAATTATTAGAAAATAATTCAGATTGTTTGAATATTTTTAAATAATTCAAACTTTCAAAAATAAGTTCTTTGTAAACCATCCTAAAACAATTTACCAAGTTCTCTTTTTTATCAATAATTACTATTACCAGATACTAATTTTGAACTTAATCTACATGGTCAATTTCAATAAATTTCTATCATTCTGTAATTTATCGCAAGTAAATTATCTTTAAATTAATTTATTTTGCAAATATAAAAATGCATTATTAATATTCATGTAATACGGTCATCCGATAGCCATTTTGAACAAAATCGTTAAAGCTATTCAAAATTAAAAAAGACGAAAATAAGTAAAAATATTTTTTTTATAATTATTTATAATATAAAAAACCTAACAGATAAGTTACCCATTTCAAACCATATCTTCAGAGTCATTTTTCAAAATGACCTAATTAAAAATTAAAAAGCTATCAGAAAACAACTTTAGACAAATTTCTCCCCAGGAAATAAGTATACATTTTTCCTGTCAAACACAACCCAGATAACCATTTTAAACAACATTTTTAGAGCGACTTTCAAAAATTTTCAGAATTTTTAAATTCAATTCTTGTAATGATACTGTTTTGGACCACTCTCAAAGTTCAAAAGTCATTGATGAAATGTATTTTTCTTTAAAATATTGTATGTAAAGTTTCCTTTTAATACTTCATTCATATAAAATCAAGCGTTTTCAGAAGTAGTTTCAATGTATTGCGTTTTAAAACTTTCTTTCTTTAAAAGACCAACTCCATTGTAATTGAAAACCATGTGAAATGCTGGATACCTTTACCCATTAGGAAGCTAACCTTCACCACATCAGGTTGCCAGGAGTTCTACTATTAGTTAGTTTTAACACTTGAGACAAGGGGTCCAATATAAATAAGCAGCTTGTGCGTATGAATCCAGACAGAAAAACCAAGAAACACAGAAATATATAATTTTGAACTGCATTGATCTGGCTCTCCGAGTCAGTCCGTGAATGAACCAAAACTGTATCACTTTAATATCAAATCTACAGTACCGAGAGTGTAATCATCTAAATAAATCATGTGACACATTAAAAGTTTTACTCATTCCATAAGAATAAGAACTACATATAATCAGATCACATAACCGTGTACAAGTGCGCAGTAAGGCATGCAAGCGTCATCATAAATTTTATAACGCGGTATCGGTATAATCACTGTTCAACCGTAAGGCATACACGGGTTCACACCAGGGGCATCATCATCATCAGCAGCAGCAGCAGCAGCGCAGAATACGGTGTCAATATATTCTCTCCAAACTACGCTTTAATTTTTGTTCACAAAACACCAAGTACAAAGTGCAATCCGGAAGGGCAATCGTGCCCTAAATATCTATTTTAAGGGGAATCATGAAAGTTATAAATTGGTCATGGGCCAAATTGAATTCCAAATGAGTAAATATGATAAAGTGACCACCTCCAGGAAACCTTTCCTTCCTAAGACATTGAAATATATCTCCTTTGGCTCTCAAGAAATGACATGGGAGAAAATCTCACCAGGGTTAAGACTTATGTTACTCGTCCACTCAAAAACTGCCACACGATATATTAATAGGTACTTGAGACCTATTAATAAATTAGATAAGCAAATATTATTATCTTCTGTGAGGCAGAAAACTACGGTCGTAAAGTTGGGTAGAGAAATAGAGATAAATAAATCATTCGGACAAGGATAGCACAGTTAACATTAACCCTTGACCCTACAATTCAGAACCACATGTTGTGCTTTAAGAATATAATCAAACAAATGGGAGGCACGTGTTTCGATCCCAGCTGAGGTCAATTGATGTGTGTTTTCATTTATTGTTTTCAAAGCTATTATTATAAATAATTAAAGAGTAATAATAAAGTTCATACTAATACGCCCTACTTTAAATGACCCACCAAATAAACTCATAAATGAACATATAACAACTAATTTATTTGTAAATTTAATTTATAACAAGTTTCTGTAGTATATAAATATACACTAGTGAAAATTTATCATGTAAATTATCTTTATAATAACATACTTTCTACCCGTATGAGTGAGCACGCGAAATAAACGTTAAGCTCACCTGTTCCGGTTTCATGGTGACGGGAAGGCTTGGGCCATGGCATGGCCGTCCTTAGAGGCCAGAGTTTTAAATGTGGCAACTCCACTTGTAGTGACATCATGAGGCCTAGCAATCCACTGGTTCTTATGGAGAATTGTGTGAATACTCACATTTTTCTTCATTTAAAAAAACTGATGAGTCACTTTGAAAGATACCGACCATTTATCTAAACATGTTTTACGTATATCATTTAACGAAAATACTTCAGAGGTTGTAAAATACACCAAATAAAGATATAAATAATAATTTTAAAATAAATTTGTGAGGTAATGATTATGTACCGTTCAGAAACACGATTAGAATATTATGATGAAAATTACGAAAGACACTGGCTCAAAGCCTAGAAAGAGAATTCATTTTTGTACTACTCCAAAAGTTTCAGGCTCAATGCCCATGTCCAGGTGTCCTCTTTATCAACTATTTTAATTAAATCGAAAATGTCATTTGAGAGTTGCTTTGAATACTTACCAGCCTCGGGATATAGAATTTCGAAACATTACTTTGTAAAGAGTTTAACTGTTTTTTCTTTCTTGAATAAGAAATTTCACTGTGAGATTTATAATTCCTATACTTGATGTAGTAAATAGGAAATGTATTTACAAACGTTGACGAAACCAAAGAAAATAATTCATCCAAGGAATTACCGCAGAAAAAGTTGTTAATTTTATTTAGCACTGTCTCTTACCACTCGGTTAGGCTATACGCAGACGAATTAATTATATTAATGGTTTTAGGGCTGATGGAGGTTATATTTATGTGAAATGTACCCACATTTGAGTGGAGGGGGAGTTGAGATTTGAGCTTCGATCCACCCGTCATCAGTAGTCTAGTCTACAGCGAGAGTAGCGCCTTAGACCATGCAGCCACCGAAGTGGGTGCACAGGAAAAGTTGATTCTAATTTTTGTGCTGAAGAAACTTATTTTCGAACATTTCTGTAACTAAAATCTTCATTACAGAATATCCGTTAACTTACAAAACCGAAAATGTTCAATTATTATTTATGTAAAATAATTTCAACTATTAAATGAAACCAAATTAGTCAAGATATAGACATTTGAAATGTCATGTTTTTACTTAAGAATCATTTCTTCTAAGGGCGTTAACACAAGAGATATGATCAAACGAGCTTCGGTGGCCACATGGTCTAATGCGCAACTCTTGCTATATATAAGACTGCTGATGACAGGGAAATAAGAGTTATGTCCATGTCGGGTGAACTGATGGTAGTTTTTCCTAAATAGTTTTCCATGCTCACGAGTGTAATTCCTCTAAACTCAACCTTCATCATACGAAATACATTAGCGTAGCTAGGCGTACAACCCAAACGGTTTTTAAGAAGCAGTGCTAAAAAAAAGTAGTAAAGAAATAAAGGAATGCGAGCCTTTGTAAACCAGTTATCTTCATAGATCATACATATTTTATCATCAATAAGTTAATTAAATTAATTTTAAGGTTGGCCCGACATTTGTCTCCCAGCCCTTATCCTCCGTACTTCCAATATACCCCTCCCTGCTTCTTATAGCCCACTAGTATATTAACACACTAAATTTTGGATTATATTAGGCTCTAGGTGCCCCCTCTACAATTTAACCTCTCCTACGTTATCCGCCACTGAAGAAAATTTCCTATCAATAAAAGGCTCAAGTAGTAGAAAAAAAAATTAACACAATCAGAGAGAGTCGTTTGAGTGAAATTTGTACCAATCGTCTGAGAACAGACAACTGTTACTCAGAGCACGCAACTCACCTGGTTGTGGAAATAATTATCAGACGGTCGCCCTCGTGGCCTCATTTCATAAATCTAATAGAATCTCAAAAATAAATAAGTAAATTCCAAAATAGATAAATATATAAGCAACTAAATAAATATCCTAAGGGTACTCTTTAAACGTGAACCCAAATTACTATTACACCAATAAAAACCAATATATTAATTTTGGATGTTTATTCATAATTAATAAGTTTATATATATATTTCAAAAGATAAAATCATATATGATGGTATATAGAAAACAATTACGATAGGCATACTGTGAGAAAATATTAATGATTAAACATGTGTATAGAATTTAATATAAAATATCATATCAACGTTAATATATGCCTTTACATTAGTAAATTTACTTGAAAAATGTAATACATTTAATTTAAACATCAGTTCTCATGAAACCTACTTGCCAAATAACATTATATATCCCGTATTAATAACAACTCTCTTTACAAATTTATGAGAGAATTTCAAACAGTCTTAAATATATACAAATAAAGATTAGAACCTGACATGATTCTAAGTAAGCCCAAAAGTTATAGAGGCTTTTATAATCAGTCACTATCATCATAATAGCCTTAATTCATTTCTCTTTCAAGAAGACAAAATCCTCAGCGAATAAATAATAAAGAAAGAACTAGCTTATTCATATTGTTATTTTATATATTAAGGTAATATTTTCCATAATAGCTAAATATAGGAAGAGATTCGCGAAAAGTAATATTAATAAACAAACATAAATATTTGATCTTATTACAGAATAAATTGTATATCAATCTTCAAGAACAAATAGCGATATTCAAAATTCGATATATATCGATCTTAGATTAATTTCTTAGTTCAATATAATAGTCTTTCAACAACCTCATAATATTAATCATAATCAAATTTAATTCCCATCTCTGAAAAAGAAAATATTAATTTACATTAATAAATCATAAGAGGCCGAAAGATGAATTTTGAAAAGGTTACATTATTTAAAGATAATTTAAGCCGAATTTTTTTTTTTTTACATTTTTAATATAAGCAGCCAAGGCTACATATTCCTCTATCCAGAGAAGTCCAAGAGTGACGGTCATGTTGCCATACCGGTGTTATATAAGCTTAAATAAAGAGAAAAATGGGGAGTCGAGGAACAAGGTGGGAGGAACATAATTTGGTACGGAAGGAGGGGAAACGCATGACACACATATCTATGAGAATGAACTCCATTGTTCAAGATTATTCTCCGATGGATTAAAACTGGCTTTAATTCATTTCTCGAACTCTCTGTAATGTTCCACTATCCCACGACCTTTAGCGGTCGCCGCTCGAACTTGGGTGGGCTCGGTCAGTTCATTACGCGCCGCGGTATTGCTCAGTTGTGTGTATTGTTGTGTTGCTGAATCGTTGTCATGAGGTGGTGGGACGGTGAAATGGGGTAAGTGGTTCATTCTCCTTCGTCTTATTTATTCTTGTTTTGTAGCAAATGCTACACTTACCACCCATTATACTTTATGCTTATGTACTATATAAGATATGAGATAGGGATTAGAAAGGTCTAATTTAGATGAAGTATGTCCACATTTCCATGGAGAGAGAGAAATAGAGTGGGATAACATTAAGGAAAAACTACCATCAGCAAACCCAACTTGGATTGAACCACGATCTTCCTTTCAATGGTGATCGACTATATTATGATATTAGTGCCTTAGTCCGTCCAGCTACTCAAGCAGGTATAAGATATTATTGATTAAAATAATGATTTATATTTTATGACTATCGTTTTGATGTCCATAGGTACATTCTATAGTGTTGAAAATTATTCTGTCAGTTTTTTAGTTTTTCATCAGTATTAATATCTATATTTTTACTAAAATTCCATGGTTTGAGCCCACAAGTTAGCTATACCGACCGAGCGGCTGCTGCCTTTAGCGATAGTAGTGCCAACAATTTCGAATAGAGGGTGTCTTGTGCTCAGCAAAATGAACCCTCTGGCCATTAATCTCAGTTTTCTAAGCTGGAGCCTCTGCTTCTTTATTTAAGTATCTCCTCATTCATTCGCACGAGGCTAAGTTTGATTCCGTTACAGATCCACTGCTTCAAGGATATATTTTGGGGATGCCGTAGATGAACCCGGGATCTCTCGTTCTACATCCAGAAACTTTGACCACTATACCGCATTTATTTACAATATTAATATTATTAATAATATTTTGGTTATCTATAATATTAATACTTTAGTCTATAATTATAAATATATGATTGTGTAGAACTCATTTGAATGTCGAGCAGTCTTAAATCTAAGCTCCATAGTATATTAATTACCTTATATGGTACTTAAAATGATAAAATAGCAAGTTTGACCCCTTATAGCTCGTGAACTGTAATGATTTGAAAACATTGAATCACTATTCATGGCTTACGTTCTAGAATTGTTTGATGAAATGTCTATTGTCAAATGAGCTTAAAGTTATGCTCCTTTGAAATATAGCATAAATCGAAATAAACATCAAATTATTTTTAATAGAGTATCTGGTCAGAAGGTCACAAAATTTAGACTAATACATCAGGGGTTAGTAAGGTTAAATTTAAAAACAGTGCACTCCCATTTACCTAAAGAAAGAGGGTCAGTCAATTTAGAAAATATTACCTCTCTACTCCTACCTGGATTCGAACGCCGATCTTCCCAACATTGGATGACCTATCAATTGCGAGAGTGATACTATATATATACACATTCAATGGTAATATCTCTGACCATTCGACGGCAGATGAGGGTTATAAAAATGTTTTTAAAGTGTAGCTTATTTCAGGGTTCATTCTATAGAATATACAGAGAAACAAAACTTTAGTAAGTATTATATAAATATATTAATTACGTGATGTACGTCATTGTTTGCACCAAGCTCTCATATAACACATATTATTCCAGAGGTCTTATAAGGGTGCCATTTTAATATTTTATTCCTTCTTTCATGTCAACACACTTTGCTAATGGAAACTACATAATCTACGTATATCATAATGTTTTAAATGTATTTGATCATATAATGCTTATTGAAACTTATTACACTTATATTATTTTAAGAAAACACACCAATCAAACTTCTGAAAGGTGATATAATAATTAGAAAAATGTAATTGTTTGTTGTAATTTTCCAAGGAATTTAATTGGAACTCTTTGATATGTAGATACACACCATATTTATTGACCTATAGTCAAGATACCATAGGTTTATATAATTATGTATTTAAAACTGCTATGAATAACTTAGAGAGTATAAATTCGCTTGTAAATTCACTTGAATACTACCCACCCGGGAGATTAATTTCATTAAATAGGTTTGTCACAGTAAAACGTGTAAGAAAAATTCTAGCTATTTCAATTAGTAGTATAAACCATAACAATTTGACAAAGCCATTTATAAAGAGTAAAGTGGTTTCTATAGCTTAAAAATAAAGATATAAATTGAAGGAGTTATGAGAGAAAGAAAAAGGAGGTAAGAATAATGATACAAGGAATGAGGAAAAAAATGAGGCATAAAAAGTAAGAAAAAATATCATCCTGGAGGTAAAAAAAAAAGGGGGAAAGATATTGCTCC
>CABFWB010009883.1:0-11247 GCA_902151455.1 Timema bartmani | reverse complement strand
AACTACTCCAAATAATTTCTAAACGCATTTAATTCTTATAAATATTCTAGGCCTTCAGGGGTTAGGGGGCTGTGCAACCCCAAACCAGCTCTCTCCATCAAAAATTCATTCTTGCTACAGCCTTGATTGAATGCCTCCCCCAAAGTAAATGGCTAGGTGAGCCAATGATTAAGTAAATTATATGAAAGTATATTTTATTTTACCTTTTTCTTCTAAATCATCTCGAAATTGTGAAATTACACTCTTGACCTTAGGATTATTTGATGTTTAATTATATAAAGTCACAATCATCTCGAAATGGTGAAATTACACTCCTGACTTTTGGGATTATTTGATGTTTAATTATTTAAAATCACAATGACTAATAAGTCGTTAAAGTAAAACCAAAACTAAAAGGACACTATTAAAACTCCACGAATCCTTTCTACTAAAGAAATCAAGAATTACCATCAACTATGTGTAAAGTAGCCCCGTCACCCCTCTTCATCCCTCCTCACTTTACCAGTGCTGAAATGCCTGAATTTGAAAGAGTGGCTAAATGTGTTTGCCAAATACATGATAATACATGTGACTAGAATGCCTAAACATAACTTAATGTATTTAATTAGTGCATAATTTAAAGCTTGTCAAATTTCAATTTTCTACCACACACAAAAGTAATTGTTTATATTAGTTTTTTAATGTTTACCTTTTCCCTCCGCTCCACCCATTGATCTAACTACCAAATAAATTTTTAGAAAATAAAGAATAATCTTATGATCTTTAGTTGTCGCTTCTACCTGTCGTGCAAATTTAATTTTTCTATCTAACCTAAAAAAAAACTTCAGTTTAAACTCCTCTCCCCTTATTTAATGGAATACCATTTTAAAATATCAATTTTTATGACTTTTGTAAGCGCACGGCCTAAATTGGAAGGCGTGTTTATATAATATTTTATGTTATGAGTTGCAAATGACAAAACGATCATTGCAGCTTGTTTAGATTAGCCTATAAACAAGTAGAATAAAGGAGCTGACCACAAAATCAGTGTCAGCATTCTTTATTGAGAAACCAGGCCAGGGGCCAGGATAAAATGTAGGGGATTCAGCCATCACGGCTGACTAATCAACACCGAAGTTTAGGGGTCACTCTGCCTCATTCGTTACTACGTGGGCTAGGGTGCCGATTTATCAGTACTTGTATTGAGGCCTAATACTCAAGACCATGGTACCGGGGTTCGGGGACCATGTAGGGTTCACCTGGAAGTCAGACAGGCCATTGGGTATTCCTAGCAACACCTCGTTTTGTCATAAGATTCCGAGTATTCTCCAAGTTCTACCATTCTAATATTACTACCAATATCACATTTATAATAGCATAGTAGTACTAATAAACCTCTTTAAAAACCAAGTTTTAACATCTATCACGAACCCACACAAGAATACTCAATCATATTCCCCTTAACCTCGGCCATAGCACATCCTGACAGATTATAGGCCCACGGGATAGGTAAACGAAAAGGAGGAGGTGACATTTTGATAGTTATTTGGCTTTTTTTTACCTGCCTGCTGAATTTCAGTTTTTCACCAAGCTGAAAAGTAGCTGGTTTTATTAGTTTTGAAAATATTTATAACCTCCTGATTCCCCTTTTTCCAACTCTCTTAAAAATTAAATATAACAATAATAATTTTATTATCTGGTGATGTCGCCCTACCTATCTACTAAATTTTGATTTTTTAGCATATCTTAAATTATTATTTTCTTATTTTAAGCCCCTATATTTACCGAAGATTCGTTTTAAAATCTCCCATTTTAAGAATTTTCTGGTTAAAAGGGGCAAGACCACCATTTTTGGCAAATTTCAACTAGGTAATTCATATAGAAGTGGGTTTTCATTTCCAGACAGACATTCTTTCAGCTTTATGTATTGAGATTTATTTTCTTTCGCGTTTTATTACCAAGGTCGCATCAAGGAATTCTGGGGCTGGGGGACACTTAGAATAAATGGGACACCCCCCAACTTTGTTTTTTTACCACTTGTTTGGCTTGTATGAACTTTTTTCAAAATATTATAATTGTAAAAGACATACAAACTTAAAACCGTGTGCACAATAAACCCAATATTAATAAATAAGCTAACATAAAATAAATAGTAGCCTTCATAGATGTTTTGTTGACAAATCGGTTTGGATGTCACATTGTTTTAAGTATTTTTTTGTAAATTTTATTTATCCACTTTAGTGGTCGAATGATCAAAGGCATCCATTCAAGCAATCAACTGGACTGTCAATGACGAGGAAATCTGGGTTTGGATTCCATTTTAAATAAAATAATTGTAGTAACGTGGTATTACAGGGCCCTCTCGAGCGTGAGGCCTGTGTCCATGACCCCCGTAACCCTTCCCCCTTTAATCAGGCCCTGATTATCATCCAAATGGGTTATACGCAATTTAATCATAATAACGGAGAAGGGCTAAGGAATATATATATTTAGAGGAAATGTATCCATCAAGTAAAATTTCTTTAATATAGTAAATATTGTTGTGATTTCTGAGAACTTTTCCTTACAAAGCTAAATGTTTCTGATTTGTATGAAATAAACAATCAATATCTCTAATGCAAAGTTGAAAATAAGAAAATATGACGTGTATAATCTTATTCAAACTATTAGGAGTGAAGGTGTGTTTATTGTTGGCTAATCTAAATACTTGTTTCATATTCGATATAAAGCGAATTAAAATTCTAACACTGATCGAGGAATATTTGATTGAAGTTTAGTTTCAACTTTCTACTCCAGAACTTTATTTTCTTCACTTCAAAGGGTCGTGGCTTTTTGTTCCTCGGGGACATTGTTTTGTATAGAACTAAGGAACAAGATCACCTCACAGATAAACAAACTAGATTTCTTAATGCAAATTGTTAACACTATTTGAAAATATCACAAATATATCATACACAGAAGGAAAATAAACTATTCAAACATGTACTAAATATTTAAATAGGCGTGGGTAGTAAATAATATTACTTGAAATATTTGCATTTTTAGAGTGAAAACAAAAATATTAGGACTATTCCTATTGAAAAATGTCTATTCGAAAACAAGTTTGTGACGTCATTCGTAACAAACCCTCGTGGCACTGCGAGGAAAACTGTCGCTGAGCGGTGGAGGAAATGGCTTCAAGAGAGTGGCAGACTCAAATTAAAAATCAAGGATATTCCGTTTTAAAAAATACTACACTGGATGTGCGGTTTCAGAAAACTAATCAGGTGAAAGGGTATTAAAATATGGAGGGGGTGAAATAATAATAGTTTACATATATCTATAAGTTTATTTTTAGTTAATAAATATATACATTTTTTAAATATGATCCTTGTTCAAATCATTGTTTAAAAACAATTTTTTTATTATTATTATTTAAATCCTAAACTATTCTGGAAATAGCCAAATAAACAACCTTTTTGAAAACCAAGACACAAATTTTTTTTAAACAATATTTCGGGCGTAATCACGGGAAAAATATCATAAGAATTATTTTAAAAAGTAAAAAATCAATAAATTATATATATTTTATGGTTGTATTAACAAAAACCAAATAAATTACCTGAGGTGAACAAACTTTATTTTAATAGGAGAAAAATAAACAACGTTATTAAATAATTGCTACCATCAGATTTAAGGATGTTTGTAGTACACATTTTGTTTTAGACATCTGTGGGAGTTCCCCTTTAACGTGAAATCCCACTGAAATATCTCTCACTTAATGGACGTCCCCTGCTTAGGTTAATGGGTGAAGTGGCATTGGTTTAGTTGTAGACGCATTAGGCGTGTAGTCTTGAGCATGCCTAGTTTTGGAGTTTGGTGGTCTAAGAATGCAGTGGGTCATATATTGAGGAACTCTACCAGGGAGCAGCGTGACCATGCAAGGTGTTGAACTCAAGGTGGTGACCTAGGAATGGCACCACCTTGAGACGAGAATATTTAAGGGACTGAAGGAAACAGTTTAAGCACGGCGCTACCCTGGTAGGAAAGTAAAGAAATGCTCGTTTTATGGAGTTCCTCCTTACTATGATATCTTATTTTCGAGAATTCGAGAGTCCTACGTACAGCTAAACTTCACACCAAAAATTAAAAGGTAGATTTTCCCTTGGTTACTTTAGATAAACGCATGAATAACACCATAATACAGCTAAATTAGTAGATAGAACATATATTATTAAGAAATAAAGGGGTGATCTTGTTCATCGGTTTCTCTTCCTTTTATAAATTTCCCTCTGGTTATCAATTCAGCACAACAAGTGTATTTTTATTTCTTCTTATGTTTGCTGATTCCTTCCAACGCCATCTCTCGTGGGTGGTCAAACTGGTATCAGTGTCTAGGCTAATCTTGCTGAATGTGTCAACTTAAGCATAAAACCCATTGCAATGGCACGGCACCGCACCACTTTGTTTGACCGGTACCGTTGTAGGAAGTTTTAAACTAGCAACCTAGGTATTTATATTAAGGGTTGTTTACATTTTTATATATGAGAGAGTGATAGGAACATACTTTATAACATAAAGAATTAAATAGGTAACAAAAATAGATTTATTATACAAAAACATAAAGGTTGGAATTAGATTACATCATCTGAGAATAAACAGAAAGTATAAACTGTGGTTGAAGCCCATTGAATGGGTAAAGCAAAACAAGTGCTTTATCAAGGTAAGATTTTATATGGGTCATATAACTCCAAAGTTACAGTATCGTCCCGTAGATTGGGAGAATACGTGTCCTAGACGACACGCGAATAGTCGGGCTAGCTGCCTGACTTCCACCGGAAGGGTCTAAACAAAACGAGGAGAATTAGAGACAAATAATGATATAACACATGACACTATAATTTTAGAGTTATTAGCCAATGTTCGTCCCAACTAGAAATAAAGAATTGTTTCAGAAATAGTAAAATGGACTGATGGTCCATTACATTAGAGAATGGCTGAAAGGCAACCAGGTGTCTACCCTAAGTAGTACTATGGCCGGTCCTTTCCCAATGGGAATTGCCAGAGCNTTTCTATAAATCATTAAACCATCTTAGACTTGAAATATCAGTTAGCACCATTATTTAAACTGGCTATTAGTGACCAAAACTTTGAATTCAAAGTAAAAAGGATGAGGAAAATGTGGTTTAGAAAATACAACATTCTTCTGTATAAAGAGGAAAGATAACAATGGTGTATCAGCTTAACTAGCTGGCTGCGCTTGGCTACGAGATAAGGAACTGTTTCAGAAATAGTAAATGGACGGACGGTCCATTACATCAGAGAATGGCTGAAAGGCAACCAGGTGTCTACACTTAATAGTACTATGGCTGGTCCTTTCCCAAGGGGGCCAAAGAAAAGTACTATCTGTGCGGTCCACCATAGAAGATTAGCCGTGTTCCGCACTTTGCGCACCCAAAAAAATAACAAAGAAAAAGAGATTCGAATAACAGTGCTGTGAAATACTGACCTAACTAGGTCCTCAAATAAAGGCGTTAGACAACCTGGTTGTAGCCATTCTAATATTAGCACATATGAGCATGACGTCCATGGCGTCATGTGTTATTGTGAAGTTTTTAAGACCTTACGCCTGAATCATAAACTTGTGAATGAGAGGGTTCTAAAGCCTGGATCCTATCTCATATAGAGCTCAAGGCTCCCGCATTTAAGCTATAACTTATGGACATAAAAAAATATGTGGTCAACACCTCTGACATAAAAAATATGTTAGCACTATTGACTAAACTAACACGTCAGATGGACGTACAAAATAACGATGTCATAAGGACTCTATACAACACGTCTGACTGACGTTCAAAATAAAGAAGTCCTATTGACTAAACTAAACACGTCTGAATGACGTACAAAATAAAGATTTCATAATGGCTAAACAAAAATTTACATAGTCTTAAGGACAAATCCAACAAGTCTGAAGAACTTGGAAAACAACAAAATACTTGGATTTTTCTATGGGCTTCCCTCGGCGTCGAGGCAGTGACTCCCACGCCCTAACCGTATTGGTCAGCGGTTTCTTCTCTAGGTGCTGGAGCAGAGTTTCCTTCTTCGACGAAAGCCAAGTGATGAACTACAAAAAATGGACCTAGGAGTTTCTCGTTATATACTCTTTCCTTGACCAGCAAATAGGGCACCGTAAACAATGGGATGGAGAGGACAGGAGAGGGAGTTTTGAAACGAAGGGGAAAGAGTTGCCAAGGAAGTCCGCTAGGGACGTAGTGGTCGTAGCTTGTGTTGTCGCTAGTGATCAACCGAGGACCCTCTGGTCTCTTTTCTTCGATGTTGAGGTCAAGAGGTTAGACGTGCGTTGAAACTGCCACGCCTGTGCTTCCGCCATGCAAGTAGAACAGTTTGTGAAAGTACGGTGATCATATCTGGGAACATCCGTGTAATGTAAGTAGAACCCGGACTATTTTACTTCTAAATATATCAGTATTAATTATCCTCTTCTGATTCTCTTTTTGTAATTTAGGATATTGTGTGGATTCTGGTTTTTAGATGTCCTTTGATTTAAGAGACATGCTACAACGTGACGTTCTGGCCGGGCATAATGGATTCACTACAAAGCTGTACGGTGCCAAGCGGAGCTGAGCTGGGTGATTGCAATGGGTTTTCTGCTTTATAGTCTGGAGAATGATCGCATGGATCACAGCTGGTACAAAAACAGAATAGGGGAGGTGTAACAACATGAAAAATAAAGCGGCCTTAATCTTAAAAAAACATACACATTTGAAAATAGACCTCACTTTGGCGCATTTTATTCTAACAGTACGCAAGTACGCATTATTATAATATCTCCTTTATAATGGCAGGTACTAACATGAGAGATATGAAACCCCCACAAGTACCAGCAGGTACTTAAATAGTGCAAAGTATATTAAAATAACATAACATTTTAAATAACCTGTGGAAGCCTTTAGGACTCTCCAAACATAATTAACGGTCAGCTGGTAGCTCTGCATGACAAACAACACGCATATCCACCATAAGTAACAACTACATGAGAACCAACATAACAAGAGATTATAAGCTCTCACTAAGTTCATCCAATAACTTAAAAAAGGAGGCGAGCTTGCAACTAAAAGAAACCTAGCTGATACGTTCCCGACTGAGACCTTAATATGTGAAGCAGGAAATACTTATCTGCTAGCAATATATAACACATTCTTACAAAACGAATAGTATATTGAGCCCTTACGACCAATTGGGATCAGTTCCAAGTCAGAACTTATATAGAAACTCCACCAGATTCTCTGTACAGTAGAACAAGCAGTTATGCCACCTTCACATTTATAGTTAGATTATCCACGTAATAAACGTTGTATAACAGACCTACAAATACTAGCTAAACTAACAAACTAAACTAGAATAATCGGCAACACAGATGCACAACCCAATAATACTTTTCTCTAAACTCAATTTATTCAAATAAACTAACATACATATTTAACAGAAACATTATATTATTATTAACTATTAGCACGGTGTCTTACTACCCGTTCAGGTTATACGCTCTTACGCTACTGTGTAATGGTAGGGTGATTGTGAGATGAAATGGAGGACCTACAGTTTAACGTGGTATCCGAACCACGGTGGAGGCCTGGCACCCCACACATTCAAATTAACAGAAGCAAATATAGACAAGACTAGTAGCTATGCAAATAGTGATTCATAAAGTTACATAGAGCCACGAATTTTTTTATTGCTGGAGATACTTCCACTACGGCGACCTCCATATTTAAATTTTTTAAAATGTTTCTTCTTTAGTGCATCTTTTTAACGAGGTGGGTGTTCTTGTGAAGCTGGTCGAGGGCAATGTTCCTCTTTTCTTTTCAACACCAGAATATATAGTTTAACAATGTTGGTCAAGAGAGGGATAGAAGGGAAGGGACAAGGCACTTGAAGCTTCTAGATCAGGGGTAGACAACCTTTTTTCCTGGCGTGCCACCATTTCCGCTAAGAATCCTTGGAGTGCCACTCCCCCCCCAAAACCTCTAACCTAACTTTTTTACCTCAGTACCCACAACACCCTTAGAAAAATATAGCCAATAATAAATAAAGCCCATTTAAAAATTTATAATATAATACTGTAATATAACTTATATAATTGATTGCTAATTGTATTAGGGGTTTGGGTTACATGTGTGTTTCTCAGATAAGACATCATAAAAAAAAATAATAGCAAAACCCTGTATAAAATATTTAACTCTTAGTTAAAAATTGCACGTTTCAAGAATTTTCATTCCAAAAATAATCCACAGTTATTGTACACCATTCACACACTGTAATTCTGTGACTAAGTTCTATCAATAATAGTTAATAAGAACAGTAATAATAAGACAACTAAATACTAGTAGAAATCACAACAATTTTTAATAATAAACAATAAATATTTCAGCTTTCATTGAGGTTTCTGGATATCTTTAACGTTAACGAGTTAATTAATATTTGCATTCGTTTTGGGAGAAGCAAGAAGAATCTGGTTTTTTAGATGCTTATCAGTGAGAACTGAACGGTATTTATTTTTGACCAGGTTTATAAGTGAAAATGTTTGCTCACAGATGTACTTATAACCAAACCTACAACAATATATCAAGGCCAGGTCTCTTAATGTATGATACTGGCACAAGGGAAGGCATTTCCAGAAAATGGAAAATTCTTGGCTGAATGGATTCCCGAGTACTTCCTTGTACTTTCTGTGAATTGCAGCGTTGTTCTGAATATCAAGAATTTCAATGTGTACGTCAGAAGGGTAGAGAACCATTTCCTCCATAGAAATTGAAAAAGGGTTCGTGAAAAGTTGAACATTTTGCTTTTCATCCTGAAAGTCTGAAAACCCAGTTTCAAAAGAGTTTTTAAAATTGAAAATAGCATGTTTGTATTTATCAAAGCCTGGAAGCCCACAACATTCAGTGTTGGAAATTATTTTCATTCGAGGAAATTGGGAGAGTTCATTCTGAGAAAGAGCAGAGTGAGCTTTGCTTTAAAAGCCTGAATGGAACTGAATAGGGTTGAAAACATGTGATTTTTACCTTTCAAACGCTGATTTAAGTTGTTAAAGTGTCCCATAATGTCCGTCAGAAAAGCTATATCCCATAACCATTCTTCATTATTTAAAAGCATCAGGAAGTTTCCAATTTTCTTCTAAAATCTTCAGAAAATTACCCTTTAAATTCCGAAATCTCTCAAGTGCCTTTCCCTGCGACAGCCAACGGACACTACAATGAAGCAAAAGCTAACAATTGTGTTTGTCTTCCGATTCCACTTCAAGGAGTTCACGGAATTCCCTTCTGTTTAGCGCCCTACCTTGGATCTTATTGATACATAGCATCACTGGATCGAGCACAGAAGAGAATTTCATGTCTTTAGCACAAATGGCTTCTTGATGGATAACGTGGAGGTATTTAAAAACTTTGCGCTTCAAATAACCTTTCAACAAAGCTACGAAACCTTTTATTTTACCAGTCATTGCCGGAGCCCCATCCGTACAGACACTATCTAATTTATCCCAATATAAACTCTTGTTTTCAATAACTAATTTTATATCTTTCTAAATATCTTCTCCTCTACATTAAACTAACTGGTGAAAGTCTAGAAGCTCTTCAGTAACATCAAATTGCTCGTTGATACAACGCACATAAACACAAAGTTGAGCTGTGTCACTTATATAGCGCAGATCTCGTCTAAGGCGATGGAAAAGTATTTACAAGAATTGATACACGAAACTACTTGTTTGCTTACGTCACCAGACATCTTATTGATCCACCGCATTTCTTGAAAGTGCAACGTCATCTACCATTTTAATGACATTAGGATCTTCAGTGGTTTTTGCAAAGGCCATTAGACTTGGCTTTATTATCTCTTCTCCCTCAGAGTATGGCTTTTATTTCGAGAAATGATAAGGGTGATTTCATAAGAAACTTTGACCATTGTCATCAACTGATCACTTTTTGTTTTAAAAAGCATTTGTTGCCAAGTCAGTGAATGTTTCTTTTTATTTACAAATTCTGTTCTTAATGCTGAGCCAATTGGATATTTTATGTTAATATCGTGATGCATCTGTTCGAAGTGCCGATTTAAATTGAACTTTTAGGGAATTGAAACACTAGCCCCACAAATAAGACACACAGTTTAGAAGAGTTTCCCTTTGTAAATAAAAACTGTTCTTTCCATTCACTATTAAACTCCCGAAGAGCAATATCGCTCTCGTACTTCCTTTTGGAAATATATGGATTACTTAAGGCCATTACAAACGTCACTAACGACAAATGAATCACTAAGAAACAGAAATATTTTACAGTGGAGGATAACACAGTACACACCAGTCAGTTCGGCACAAAAAAAAAATGAGCAGAAAAATGTGATTTGTGTAGACTGAAGAATGTGTCCTTGATTGCTGAACTAGTCAGGGTGGCACTTGAAAGGGGGAGAAGGGGTTGTGGTTGTAGTGGAAGGGGAAGATAAATTAGCTTGAGTAGCGGGAAACAATACAGCAGAGACGGCCAACTTAGTAGAGCTAACATTTTAGAATCTTATTTACTTGGCCCAATTAGGTGATTTATTTGTTCGTCAAATTTTTTATTGTTATATTTTGTGACTTTAGGCGTTCCACTTAAAATGATTCCACGTGCCACCGTTGGAGCGCATGCCACGGGTTGACCAACACTGTTCTAGATCATTGTAGTCTAAAATTTTGCGTGGTGGGAGCAGAACACGTGATTTGTAATCTCCCTAGGTTACAAAAAGGCCGAAGTGACGAGGGCTTTCTGTGCGCATGCACAGCAAGATATCTCTGCCCAGCTGTCTGAAGTTTGTCGGATCTTCTCGGGCGTTAGTAAAAAGTATTTCGGTCTGGGATCATTTCATTATCCGTTCGTTTGAATAGGGCATGACATCAAAGTACAGTATTGTAAGAGAATGTGGAAAGTAGAAACATTGTTCTTGAAAGCATAAAGGGACCACGCATAGCATAGTAAATGGGTTTTGGTAGTGAATTCCTATTGTGTTGGGCTCAAAACTTTTTACTCTGGCACATGAAGTATGAATTACATACTCGAATTTTGAGATAAACACAGCAAACACAAATCTACAATTTATCTAGATTTGAAATTTCGAATTAAATCCGAATCCTCAAATTTTAAGATTCAAAATTTTGAATCGCATTCGAATCTTATTAAGATTCGGATTTGGGTGACCTGGTGGTCTAGGAGTAAGGTGTCAGACTTCTGTGCTGAG
>CABFWB010009879.1:0-11256 GCA_902151455.1 Timema bartmani | reverse complement strand
GGGAAGGAAAATTGGCAACACTGCACACTATCCGAGCGCATTTGTCAAAACGTTTTTTTTTAAAGGAACAGTTTCTTCTATAGTGGGGGAATTGCCATATTCATGGTAGATATAGTCCTATTTTTATAGGAAGAACATTAACCGAAAGCTAGGAAAAAAGTTGTTAAAATAAATCACACAGGGCCGTGGGGCCATGGATAAACCCCCCCCAAGTTTTCTGTCTCACCCCCTCAGCCCCCAAGAATTTAAAAACTTATTGTTTGTTTAGTGTTATTACAGTAGTTTGCACCTATAGACCAATTTTAATCAGTATAAGAAATCGGAAAATGCCCTTAAAGGTAAAATACATGTAATTGTTAATGCCAGAAGCCGTGTTTTTTTTTATACATATAAGTGTTGAATCCTCCCCAAACCTTGATTCGATTTTCTTAACCTACAAACTTTATCTGTATCAAGGTACAAAGAACATATGTGCCAAGTTTGAATTAAATTGGTCAATGCGTTCAAAATTTACCGTGAAACAAATGGAAATCTTGTCACCTAAGCGAGCGCCTCCCCCCAAATCGCAGAGCCCTGTACGGCCCGCACGCATCGTTTGCACACCCCTAAGGGCGGCCCTGTTTTCACGTATTCATACGTCAGGACATGTGATATGCAGCTGTCACTTTCGATACACATTATCAATACCTATAAAAATGTAACTAATAATATAGTACCGGAAAAATAATTCGTGTATTTTTATTTTCTAAAAGACCCTATCTATGAAAATTGGAGTGTATCGTGCGATGAACTACCCCGAAAGCAATCTAAGAGGAAACCAGTATTGAGATCGTCCCATTGTCATCATCCTAATCCCCCTCCCTCCCCTTCAACCGTAGACAACTTCTCCTGACTCTCTATTGAAGCGACTCACAGTCACAGTCACTGTCAGTGATAAGACGCTGTTCACTGTTGTTCACGAGGCAGCACATTTCACTCCAACTCACCTTCCTCATAAAAAGAACACCCCTTGGTACTTCGTGTTTAACGTAAAAAAAATACCAACCTATTCAGTATTTCACGCATATGTACTAATTACGCTGATGAGTTAAGGATAGGTATGTTTGAATTTAGAGGAAGCGTACTCACATTTGCGTGGAGGGCGAGTGGTTAACAATTTTGGAAAAAAAAACCACCCTCAGTACACCCGACCGGGATTCGAACCCCCGATATACCTGTAATCAGTAGTCTAGTCTAACACGAGAGTGACGCCTCAGACCATGCGGTCACCGAAGCAGGTACCTAACGTAATGATTAAAAGAAAAGCACAGTAAGAATAAAAAGAACCCGACAGTTCGAAGCACAATCTGTTTTCTTCAGTTATATTACACGATAAAATAAAATAATTTTATTTTAATACGTAGAGAAAATATTGTGACGGTGAAAATATTCGATTTTGACGTTTTATGTGCCCCAGAAATAGGAAATGGGTTTTACAATCCTGTATGTACCTGGAGTTACAACTAAATAAAATTGATGGATTTCGTTAAAACCTTACATATATTATATTCTTTAAATTGAAAAATGACAACTGGACACGGGACTCGAACCTAGTACCTTTGATTTAGTAATCCCAGACTCTTACCAGTGAGCTATCCAGTAGTCGTCCCGTGCCTAGGGTCATTCACTCGTATTTTTAAGGCAGAATCTGTAATAGACGTGCGGAAATCCTCAGCTAAATATGAGCGATCAATTAAGAGTACACGACAATCACAGACTCTGCCTTAACGTATGAGTGAAGAATGATCCTGAGTACGGGAAGAATCCTAGATAGTGCAGTGGTTAAAGGATTGGCGCGCAGAGCCAAATATCCCGGGTTCGTTTCCCCTGTACAGGTGTTATTTTTCAATTGGTAGAGTATGATGTTTATATGCGACTAAAAACCGTACTTAGCAATTACAACAGCTTGGCTATTTAATACATCTGTATTTAATACCAGTAAACCTTGTGAAACTTCTGCATATTCAACCTCCTACCACCCAAAAAAATATGATTTAGTCTTTTGTTGGGTTGTTGAAATTAAATACTCAGCGAAGTGTTTACACAAAATAGCAAATAGAGTTTATTTTCGGTAATTGATCCAAAAATATTGTAAGATTTTTCTTTTAACTTAAATTTCAAACAAACAATGTGTTTTAACGTAAACTGAGTATGCGTTGTCCGAAGTCGGTAAAAAAAATCCTATCCACTGATACCTTATTCATCGCTGTAGGCTTTGTATTAGTTGAGAAAAAGGGATGTTGACAGCAGAAATAATATAAAGGATTATGTTTTACAATCATATTTCGAGGCCAAACAGAGATTTTTATTCTAACTCTAAGATTAAGGGTAGCTCACCGATTAATGATTTTATAAAAACCGTTAAAATATTGAGAATGGCTCAAACAATTTTTCTCAAAATAGATATCTGGGGAGATTTTTACATGATAAATCACATTATGGTGCTTATTTTTTAGAGATAACTTCATTTTTTAAGGGAGTTTACTGATAACTAATATTTGAAAATATTGTTACAATCTATGATAAACTAAATGAGGAAGTATGAGTAATTCTGCATTATCATTTATTTGTCTACACACACACTCTCTTTGCAACTCTTGTGTACACATACCCATGTGTTTAGAAAGTGTATGTAAAAACACACCTAAACAGGAATATGTACTGTGACAAAAAAAAAAGAAAAGTACACTCACTTCAAGTTTCTACGAGTCACCGAACGTACAAACACTTCCGTCACTTACCTAAAACACAAAAGAAACAAATTATTAGTTCGTTAATAAATTTAGCTTTATTGACAGTTAAAACTAAACAAATTAAACTAACAATTATTATATCTGTATTGTTTTAAATTGACAAGATGAATTATTGCTGGAATTCTAAAAGTTCAGTCAAATTTTACAATAATTCATTGAGTAGGCCTATATACCACGTCATACTTCTCGTTCAGGTTATACGCACATGTACTAATTGCGCTAGAGAGTTAGGGATTAAGAAGGTTGAATTTAGAAGAAGTGTTTCCGCATTCCCACAGAGGGAGAGTGGAAAATCACTTAAGTAAAACCTATATTAGTACGCACAACCGGGATTCTAACCCAATCTCCCCACCATGAGCAGGCCAGTCTATTGTGAGAGTGACGCCTTAAACCCTGATAAACAATCTAGTTTACAATCAAATGTTTATCAGTCCAACAATTTAGCTCAGTCTGTGGCGTGTCTGTCTACTGAGCTAAGGGGTCCCGAATTCCATTCCTGGCAAAGCCTAAAAATGTACCATTGGTGGAAAGTGGAGTGGCGAATTAACGGCCGGGGGACTGGATGTCGTGTATGTTCTAGATTTAAGTTAGTTTATAAGTCGTGTGTTGATGTAATCAGTCGGTGCATAGAGTGTAAGTTAAGGTGTGATGAAGAGGACGAAATAAAATGCAAGTGTTATTAAAGTTTATATATATATATATATATATATATTTTATATAGAAATGTAATTTTCTTCCCATGTTGACCTCAAATATCAGTCAAGGGTGTTCTGGAATTTAATAAGAACTTTTTCTCTTAAATTAGAAAGTTTGTTAGATAATGCCACTGTGTTCATTACATATTCAACAACTGTTGATATCAACATATGAAGGTGACCTGCTGGTCTAGAAGTAAGATGTCAGACTTCTGTGCTAGGGGTCCGGGGTTTAATCCTCGGTCCCGGCACAGATGTATCTGATTGCCCAAACCCTTCCTTCAACCTCTGACAAGACGTGTATTAATCACAGCTTGTGAATGTGAGGAATGCCAGGCCTCCACCGTGGTTCGGATCCCACGNTAGAAGTAAGATGTCAGACTTCTGTGCTAGGGGTCCGGGGTTTAATCCTCGGTCCCGGCACAGATGTATCTGATTGCCCAAACCCTTCCTTCAACCTCTGACAAGACGTGTATTAATCACAGCTTGTGAATGTGAGGAATGCCAGGCCTCCACCGTGGTTCGGATCCCACGTTAAACTGTAGGTCCTCCATTTCATCTCACAATCACCCTACCATCACACATTAGCGTAAGTGCGTACAACCAGAACGGGTAGTAGGACACGGTGATAATAATAATAATAATAATAATAATAATAATAATAATAATAATAATATGTGAAAAAAATTAAACTCTTATGTTTCTACTGGAGGAGTTTTATTAATTTTGGCTGTAAAAATATTTTGCCATAAAAAAATTCAAAAACAGGGGCCTTTTCTCGGGTCTTCTTCCATTCCACCTTAAGTATCCCAATTTTTTTTTTTATGTTTATCAAAATTGGGGACGATCGTTTATGCTTAAATAGGTAATTGTTTGAATATTTTTTTAATGAAAGGGGCTCGTTGGTTAGGACATGGTCCCGAAACCGGTTTAAGTTTGGCTAAAATTATTGCAGTCCATGACAAAATGATGTTGCGGCTACAATAACATTAACACCTCCCACATGATACGCTACAAGGAACATTGCACTATGCCGCAGGTGGCCTACCTACCCGACAACCGCCTCAATACACCTGCAATCCCATTGTTATACCGATCACGTGATATACCCACTATCTTACCCCCTCCCCTTCTCTATGTTTCCGATTGAATAGTACGAACATCCTCTGCAACAGGGGTGTACGGAGCGCCATTCTCGGCACAGCCTTAAAAAAATATGGTGGAAGGGTCAAGTATCGCCTAAATGCTCTTTATCTTTAAAGCGATTGGCCCTTTCGAGTGCAAGTCTAAAACCTATTTTGTGGGATGGTGGGCGGGAGGGTGAAAGGCGGGGCGTGGCTTCACAACCGGTCAAAGTATCCTTCCGTGCCAACAAGAACAGATGGATCACAGAAACCGTAGATGGCACTAGCTACCGGGCAGGTACTGTGGAAAAATCATACGTAAGGAAATATCAGTTTTCTCGAGAACGAGTGAAATGTTTGTGTTAATATTCTCAACACCCCTTCTAAGATAATGTATCAATGTTTATTAATTGTTACATTTTCTTATTTTTTGTTATGAAGCCGGCAGTTTTCTATTGAAAAATGTGTATTTTATCGATATTTGATCGCTATTAAAATCATAGAGGTGTGTATATAAAAAGTATAACTTAATCAACATGCTTATATTCTTGAACAAACCGTTTTCGAGTAGAAAATTGCAAAAAATATTTTTTTTTGAAGATAACCGTTTGTTCCCACGGCTCTGCATTTCCACGTCAAATGAAAAGGGCCAATCGCCTTAAGGTGTGAGTGTAGGTAGCACGAGCAGTTCCTTGATCAAAAACATCGACCTTTTCTCGTGTCCCCTACAATCCCATATTTAGGACACGGAGCCTACGGAGTATGTAGACGAGGCTTTAACCACGTCAGTGGTCTAACGGCATAGGGCGTCAGGCTCGCAATAAACTGCAGTGCCTATGACAGGGAGTTCGGGGTTAGAAAATCGGTTCCGGTAAACAAAGGATTTTTTTTATCTAGATGGGTTTCAACCCTCCCGCCACGTAAATGAGGACACACTTCCTCTAAATTCCAACTTATATCGTCCCCAAAACATCAACGTGACTTTGTACATAACCGTATAACCCTAAAGGGTAGCAAAACGCGCTGCTAAAAGAAAACCTATAGGTTTGTTTTCCCATTCCCCCTCCACGCAAATACGCAATAAAACTAGACCTTGATGTTGAGACATCTGTTTGGATTCACAATCATTCCCAAATAAACGAATACACGCGTTATATCAGCTAAATCAATAACATGGTACGCACGCTTGCATTCTGCAAACATTGGAACAAAGTTGGGCTTGGGCGGAAATTGAATATGAATCGGACAAATCGCATTTATTTAACAAGTTACGAAGAGCCAGGCACAAAGAGACCTGCTATCTGTTTTATGGACGAACGGCGACCCGATAAACACACCATTTTGAAATAATAACATTACATAGATTAAAACATACCCATTTCTGTGGCCGCATGGTCTTAAGGCGTCACTCTCGCAGTAGACTAGACTGTGGATGACGGAGAGATCAAAGTTCGAATCTCGGTAGGGTGGTTTTTTTTTCCAAAATAGTTTTCCACTCTCCCTTCACGCAAAATCGGTACACTTCCTTTAGATATGACCTTCCTAATTCCTAAAACCACAAGCATAATTAGTATATAAGCGTATAACGGAAACCGGTAGTAAGACACGGTTCTAAAAAAATTAATTAATAATTTAAAGGGTGTTTTCATTGGGTAGTAATTGAACACATTATGTTGTGTACTGTACATACAGGAGCAATAATATATCAGTATTCGTCATTGAATTTGTTTCATTAATTTTTTATAATTTTGATTGTTGTCAAAGCATCCGCGGGACGTAGTTTGAGGACCTCTGGTTCTAAGACGTAGCTCTCGCGGATAGAAGACTGCCGATGACGGGGAGATATGGGTTCGAGTCCGGTCTTAACTACCGAGGATGTTTTTTCCCTTAAATACTTTCCCACTTTCTTTTCACGCAAATGCAGGTAGATCACCTTTAAAATGCTTCCTTCCTCATCCCCACCCCATCACAGTAATTTATCTGATATGCGTATAGCCTGAACAGGAAATAAGACGCGGCGATAAGAAAAAAAAAGATCTCTCTGAAAAGATTTGAACAGCCCAATACACGAAACATTATTTTCCGGCAACGAACAGTCCAGAAAAAGGGCAGTTCAGTTTTCCAAACACAATAAAAGAGTAAATAACCATTTTATTAGTTCAATATTGTGAGAATCGAGTGAAAGGCGGCTCGAGTTACTTCATACAAAAGAAAGGAACGTATATAAATGTTTAGTCGTAGTGATGAGAAGAGGAACATGAGAAAGATAAATAGAGAAACACCAATGTTGTGTTAGTCGAGTGGATTTATTTATATCAAATTGAAAATAAAATGCGCGATTGTAAAAAAAAAAAAACTTATAAAAGTTTACACATCAAAATGTTTGATATTATTGGTTGTGATATTGACAGAAACGGTTCAATCCGTTCCAATTTTTTTTTTTCACAGTTCAGGAGTTGGATGAAAGGGATTACAAAACGCGCTTATCGCCATGTGACATACAGCAGTCAGCTCATGTGTGGACATATTCTCTATGGCAAGCAGGGGTGGATAAAAGGAGGTCTGTGGTGACAGTCGGTACCACGATCATGTTATTTTAAAAAATAACGTGTTTTTGAATAATTTTTTTTCCTGGGGTGTTTTAGTAGTGAAGTGCCAGATATATCATTTAAATTATCTATTATTTTATCCGATCGTGTCATGTGAACTATTTTTAGGTAGGTAATTCCGAGCCCTTCCTTTAACCTAGGAAACTTTTATACGAAAAAATTGAAATTTTTATATTTATTTTGATTGTTTGTTAGGTGTTTTGGCAATTTTGTAGAATTGAATTATTATATATACATTATTTAAATTTTCTATTTTTTATATGATCGGTTTATGTGAACTTTTTTTTTGCGTAAATAAGTCTAAGCCCTTTCTTTTATCATATATGCTGAATAAAGAAAAACCAGGGACAGCTACATTTTTTATACAATCGTGTCATGTGAACTCAAATTAAGTAGTTAATTCCGAGCCCTTCCTTTAACCAAGGTGAATTTAATTCTAAAGCTTATTAAAGTTTAAAATGGTGTCCAGCCAAAATATATTTTAAATTTCGCTGAATTCTCCAGCTTTTCTAGAGTCAATCTCCAACTTTTCCAACCAGCATATATTACAAACATTATTTTATTAAGCTAGTAAATTGATATATTATTTTTTATATAAATACACATTCTGAAACAAGTGTCACTCTATGAAGGGGTTTAAAGGATTTCAGTCTGAAGCGATGGGTTATCGGGTTGTGAGATCTTGTTAAGTCATTAAAAGATCATCTCACACCAGTACAGTTTAAAACTATTGTCGTGAGATACATTCTTCATTTGATACTTCGTCCAATAACGTATTCTAGTTCTCGCACATGCACATAGCCATGACTCAACTGTCTAAAAACGCGCGTTATAGGGGGTGGGAAAGAAACAGGAAAATTATATGATGACCTTGAGGATTGAGATTATTTAATTTAATTTTAGAACCGTGTCTTACTACTACCCGTTCGGGTTATACGCTTAAGTACTAATTACACTAATTGATTAAGAATTGAGAAGTTTCTATTTAGAGGAAGTGAACCCACATTTGCGTAGAGGGAGAGTGGAAAACCATTTAGGAAAATCCACCCCCAGTTCACCCGACCGAGATTCGAACCTCGATCTCCCCGTCCTCGGCGGTCTAGCTCGACACGACTAGCGCGTTAGCCAACTACGCCACCGAGGCGGGTCAATTGAGATAATTATGAGCTCAATTGAGACAACTGTATTAAAATAATGTAACAGTGAGTAACCGCTGGAAGGAAAATGTTTTACAATTGAAAATAAAAGTGTTGTGTATTTTTTTTAAATGAATATGTGAAAACTCCAGAAAAAAAAAATAATAAGCCATGCCTTTCCTGGTAAAAATTTTAGCCCTTTCACTCTCGCTCGTAGAAATTCTCGTGTGCTGATATAATCAGCCGGTTCAGAAAGTCTAAGTTAAATACCTCATATAAATAAATAATAAATAATATATTACACGTTCGGCTTGTATACTTACGCTAATGTGCAAGGGATGAATAAAGATGAATTTAAATGGAACGAGCCCACATTTGTTTAGAGCAAAGGAGGGTGAGAAATAATTCTGAAAAAAACAACCACCTTCAGTAATACACCCAGCCGGGATTCGACACCCAATCTCCCTGTCATCGGTAGTACAGACTAGTGCGAGTGTGACGCATTAGACCATGTGACCAGCGAATCAGGTTTATTTAGGTTATACGAATAATTACTCTAATTATTGGGTTATGGACAAGAAGGTATAATGTATGTATCCACATTTTCGTGGATTAAGAGTGGCAAAACCTTTAGAAAAAAACTATCTCGGTAGATCCAAATGGGATTCAAACCCCGATCTCCCAGTAACTATCAATCCAGTCTAACACGAGGGTGACAGATTAGACCGCGCGACCAATGATACGGATAACTTGTTTATAAAAAGCAAAATAATTAAATATTGTATTGTTTTCTACAAGTGGCAGGACTTATAAAAAAAACTGCTTCGGTTGCTGCATGGTCTAAGGCGTCACTCTTAAGACTACCGATGACATATCGGAGTTCGAATTCCAGGCCGGGTGTAATGAGGGTGGTTTTCCCAAAATTATTTTCCAATCTTCCTTCCCAAGTAAATTCGAGTACACTCCCTATAAATTTAACCTTCCTTGTCCCTAACTCACTAGCATAATTAGTGCACAGGCGTACAACCTGAACAGGTAGTAAGACGCGGTGTTAGCAACAAATAGAAAAAATATATATACCAAAACAAAATTAACTATTATTATTATTATTATTATTATTATTATTATTATTATTAGCACCGCGTCTTACTACCCGTTCGGGTTATACGCACTTGAACCACGGTGGAGGCCTGGCATTCCACACATTCACAAGTTGTGATTAATACACGTCTTGTCAGAGATAAAGGAAGGGTTTGGGCAGTCAGATAAATCTGTGCCGGGACCGAGGATTGAACCCCGGACCCTCAGCACAGAAGTCTAACACCTTACTCTTAGGACACCAGGTCACCATTAACGAACAAATAATATATTCAAATGGAAATCAATAACTATATTCCTTTCATAAAATACAAGCAGCCACCAGGTTTACAATTACACCATCAATAAATTTCCAGACAATAACTTATTTTGGAAAACCGATAGTGAAAAGGAAAAACACATAATATTAATTTAAACTTACAGTTTCAGGGTTGGAAAAAATATTCAAACACGCGGAAGGAGGAGAGGGGGAAAGATTTACGAAAGGTAACGGTCAAAGAGAGAGAAAAGAATCTACGAGATAACAGAACCTGATAAAAAGGAAATCGTCCGAAAAGCTACGGCGGCTACGAAGTTGAAACCGCAGAGAAACGAGGAAGGAAGTTCGAAGTGTCGACAAACGGCGAATATTGATCTGAGACTTGGGAAGTTTCGAACCCCCACACAAACCGATGTGTCTCGAAACCGTTACGTGTTCTCTTGCGGAAAAGTATAAACTTTCCTGAGATAATGGTTCAGTTTAACCAACAGTTAAAAGTCGCCGCCAACTTGAAAGTGAAGAGATAATGGTGCTGTTTATCGTGGAAATGGAGGCTATGCATGGCGATTCGAAATTACAAAATAAAATTCAAATAACTTAAAATTGTTTTTTGTGACTATTAAGAAATGTATTTGTTTAAGGAGGCCGCCTACCGGAGCACTGAGATTCATTGCAGGCGTCCAGAAATCTCGCGTTATTTAAGAAGTATTTTTTTTATTTAAAAATATGGCGTAAGGTTTCCCCACGTCCCCGTAAAAATAAATTCCATCTTTCGTAAGGTTTTTTAAATCATTGTTTATAGTGAGACAAAATTAAAAAAATATATATATTGTCAGAAATTAAATAATTTAACTATAAAATTTCACTTTAATTTAATTTACACCTAATTTTATTGCAATGCAAGTATTCCAAGATTTCATATCATTCGCTTTATTACCTGTGTCTAAAAATAATTAAACGATTAAAATAATATAATTTATCAAATCGTAAAAAATTATGCAAGAGTGAATCTTAGAATCTCTTATGTGAGAGTAAAGAGGGATAAAAAAATCACGAAAAAAAAAAGTTGTACGTAATTTAAGGACGGTCCCATATTAAGTTTTCTGATAATTAAAAAGAACACAAAAAAGTAAAATTAGCTCCTTTTCAAAGATGTTTCACGAGAAATTCATCAGTTCTGAGATCAACGTAAATAGTTCTAAACATGGATCTAGAGCTCGCTTTTATCGTTGGGGGCTCTGGAACATGGATATATAACTCGCTTTGCTCGTTGGGGGCTCCACCCCTAAACCCCCAGTGAGTTTTCTTTGCAACTGGATGAAAACTAATTTAATTCCAGCGTTGTTTTGAACGTAACAACTTAAAGTTACCGGTATTGTATGTACTGAACCGACTTTAAAGTTGCTCTACCATTTTGAACTTTTTCGGGGGTTAGAAATTAAATTTTTTAGCTTTTTGGAATATTCTCGTCGGTTACAGGCTAGAAGCTATAAGTTTGCCAAATTTCAAGTTTCTAGCTCATCTGGAAGTGGGTAAACATTAA
>CABFWB010009878.1:0-11257 GCA_902151455.1 Timema bartmani | reverse complement strand
GCCTTGGAAAGTGGCATTTTTTTTTATAGACGTGACTGGTCATATGACTTGAATCTAAATTTGCATGTTGAAACAAATTTGATTTATGATCTATTTGCGCATGTTAAGGCATTCAGGGCAAAAATAATGCTGCTTGAAGAACTGGCGAACATCCCTTTGGCCCGCAAAAATGTGTAAAATATATTATGTGCCCCGCATAGCAAAAAGTTTGGAGACCCCTGGTGTAAATGAAACCCAACGTAACTTAATTAGGGAATTACTGCCCGCGGTCAGTAGTGGTTTTCTCTCTTATGAACTGGAGTCACGGATGGAAAAAAGTTCAAAATCTGTGGTATAAGGCATCACTCTCGTATACTCCACTGATAGAATCAAAGGGGGTGTTGAGGTGGGGAAGAATGAGGTTATTCACAGGTTGTTTCCGACGTGAGAAACTCTTGGCGAGACTGTACTGGTAAACTACCCCCTCCCAATCTGTACCAAACTTTACCTAGTAAGGTGGGAGTGGATGTAGGGGACGCGTGAAAAGGTATTTGTTTTTGAAGTTTTCATGGTAAACAATTTTTTTTCAAGGTAAAATTAATAAAATATTTCTCCGGTATATACGTTTAGTTTAATTTTCTTCACATGGTGATATCAACAGTTTGTTGAAAACGAGGAGAAAAAGTTGTCATTAAATTCCAGGACATCCTTGACAGGTATTTCAACAATTACTGTTGATAAATTACCATCATGTGAAGAAAATTAAACTACATGTTTCTACTGGAGAGATATTTAATTTATCTTGGCAAAAAAAAAAGTTTATCTCGTTATCCCTACCATCAATAAAAACATACATTATTTCATGTGTGGTTGGTCAGACTGAAGGGTGTGGGAGTGTGAAGGGAAGAGCTGACCAGTGACCAGTACAGTCACGTCAAGTGTAGGCTACCCTGGCAACAACCCACGAGCCGTGCCTTGTAAACCAAACCAGACCAGAGGAAACAGACGCCTCTGTGCACGTGACCACTGGCACGTGTTATGATCACAGGTTTTTAAGGTGGCTAGGTAAGTGCTACGCTGGTATAGTCATGGGTTTATCAGAGTCTACTGGAGATAAGCTTGTTTGTAGAAGCGGTAATAAAGGTAGTCGGTATATTCGCGGGCTATTATTTCTGGATGCCACGCCCCCCTTTAGGCCGGGGTTGAGGGAAGGAGGGGTGAGACATTGATACGGGGTACAGTATAGCAGTATAATAGTGGATAGGTCTCTCAAGTGGCAGGCAAGCAACTCTACACCACCCCGCGGTGTAGGTTACAGGAGTATTGCAGACAACTGGGGCTCCATACACTGCTAGCTAGTACAGGCTGTCACGGAAACACAATCCTAATTACACATTTACTAAAATCTGGGTAGCATGGATTAACGCGTTGTTCTAGTGTGGTGTATCCGCATTTGCGTGGAGGGAGAGTGTGAAAACCATTTAGTAAAAATCAGCCTCAGCACACCCAACCGGGGTTCAAACCTCAATCTCCCCGACACAGGCAAATTAGATCATATGTATCTGACGTTAAATCCGCGTGCCCACCTATGTAGCTATATATTAATAGTTATACGATGTTATGTATTTAAAATCAATAATTGTATTTTAATTATGTAAAAACTTATATTTTCTCATATGTTTAATTTTGTGGGTTAGCGAAATACTCGAAACAGTATTTATAAAAATTATACAAATATAAGTTCCTAAGTTCTAGTAATTAAAGTGATAAATAAAATATAGCACAGTTTGAAATATTTATAAGTAGGCATATATATATTGCACCTCGTCTTACTATCCAATCAGGCTATACACTTACATAGACCTACTAATTAAGCTAATGGTTTTAGGGTTTAGGAAGATTATATTTGTAGGAAGTATACCCGAGTTTTCGTTGAAGGAGAGTGGAAAACCATTTGGGATAAACCATCCTCAGTATATTCAACCGAGATTTGTACCCTGACCTAGTTTACTGCAAGAGTAGCGAGGTAGGCCATGCGGCTACCGAAGTGGATTATATTGTGTGTGTATATAACTATAGGCAGAATAGTAAAGCAGACAAGGGGAGTGGTCAGTTTTGTTTCGCGGACCGTAAGTTGGCAAACCTTGCTCTAGATAAAATGTGATTGTATATTATTTTCAGTTTATTTTGTTCTGAAAGTGTTGTGACGTACTCCAAATTGTAACATTGTGGTAGGCCTACCCGAATCCTGAAAGCCCGCACGGATAATATAGTGCGCCCGTGATTTATGGGTCATCCTGTAGAAGACAATGTACCCCCAACTCCACGATGATATTCAGGGGGTATCAAAGAGAATAAGGGGTGGGGGGTAGAGGAAGTGGTACCTAACCATTACCTCTGACTATATTCTAAAAGCACGTCATTTAGGCCCTACTGTAAAATTACACCACTTTTATCAAAGCGATTAGCGTATAACCTGAATGGTTAGTAAGACGCAGCGCTAAAAAAAAAAAAAGCTATTCTACAATAGAAAGGACATTTTGACGAGGCGAATCAAGGCGCACACCAAACTAGGATAATACATATAATTGTTATCGCGTTTTTTTAAACAACCCCATTTGACAATAGAGTCGTATAACAATAGGAAATAATGATTTTATTTTATAAATAATATGTAATTATATTTTTTTATTGTAAGGTTTTCGATATTTTTCAGGGCTCACTAGCTATTTTAGATGTATTTTATTTTTAGTGAATAAATATATGAAAATAGCTCCATTCGTAGCAGTGTTTTTTTAGCACTGCATCTAATTACCCGTTCGGATTATACGCTTATATAATAATTACGCTAGGGGTTTTAGGGATTAAGAAGGTTATATCCAAACGAAGTTTACCAGCATTTGCTTGGAGGAAGAGTGGAAAACAATTTAGGAAAAACCACCCTCAGTACACCCGACCTAGATTCGAACCTCAATCGGCAGTATAGTCTACTGCGAGATCAGCGCCTTTTGACGGGATCACGATCAACTTAACTTTAATTTAACGTAACGTTCACTTAAGGTTAACTTAACTTAAGAAAACAGATGTGTAATCACGATTCACGTAACTTAACGTAACAACTTGAGCAAACATATGCATTCTAGAGTACCTATGTGTTTTGATCTGTGATTTGTACCAACTTATTTGTAAAGTCTGTGAATGTTCACTATTTTCTATCGATATAATAAATATATATTACAAAACTTTTTTGATTAATTTGGCTTTCCTATTTTAGTTTAATTATTTTGTTCCAATGTTCGATATCTAGAACTTAAACTTGGTCATAAAACCAACAAATGAATTACTAAATAGCCCTGCAGACGTCACTCGCATAATGATTGGCTGGATAAATCATGTGATACCCTTCATGTAACGTTTACTTAACGTGAAAGATCTCCCAGGACATCTATTACAAGTTAACTGCATCTTGATCGCTTCCATTTAAAAACATGAGAAGAGCCTTTACGTTAAGTTACGTTAAGTGAACGTTAAGTTGTCCGTGATCCCGGCATTGGACTATTTAGCCACCGAAGCGGGCTGTTGCAGTGTTACTCTCTGTCTTTTAGGCTACACCATAGTGAAACAAAGCAAGGTAGGCTTTATAACTTCAAGATGGACAGAAAGTATCTTATATTTAATAGCCTATATATATAAACTTATCACTGTGACAGGTGAAACCCACATTTTACCAATGACAGATTTTTCTAACATGCTGGGAATAGAACCTGGGGCAATTAACTCCATAGCGAGAAACTTTAACGACTGAGCTAAGGGATTGGAGCCCCTGAAATCATTGTCAAAAAAAAATATTGCTTCACCGTTTAAAAATATATAGAGGCCTAAGCTATTACAAAAAGAAACTAAAACTAAAATATATTTTTAAAGTTTCACTTGATAGAACAGCAAATTTTATTAAAGGATGGCTATTAAACGCCGTTGTGTTTTGATCCACTTTTGATTGGCCTAAAGAAGGGGAGACCAATCTCTCTATAACTCCGCAGGGATTCTTACCCCACATGACGTCACAGAGCTCAACTAGAACTATCGAGTTACACTTATCTACACGGAAACTTTTTTTTTTTTGTTCGTTGAGCCCAGTGAATCGTAAATGATCTGCTTCAATCTTTGTTATATATATAGTTTTTTTTTTGTGTGTGTGAAACGGATGAGGTGGTTTCTTTTAAAACAGCACCCCTTGTCTAGCTATGATTGTAGGTGCCATAGTTTGTGAAGTGATTGTCTTCATTGTGTAAACAAATGGGGGCTTGTCGCAAAATTAACCCATAATGCTGTTCTAGAAATGAGAAGTATTTCACAGACCTTGCAAATGATTACATCATTATTTATTTTTTCGCCTCGGTAGGTAGCTGATTTTATGTTCTACGACATGAAACCAATTTCGTTTCACTCGAGAGGTTATCTTAACCAACCAGCCATAAGTTCTTGCGGTTGGTCTGTGATTGTCATGTAATTGTCTCAATGTCTGGTTGGCTACTAGCTTCACAGAACAGTAAAACCCCTTTTGACCAAACCCCGGTAGTCAGAATATTCCAAATAATCAAAACACATTTTTCGGGAAACGGGGGTTGGGGGGTGGGGGGAGAAATCTAAGTCAAATGAAATATATTTTATTGTTTAACAAGCTCAAAGTTAAAAGAGAATTGTAATAAACAGTGATATCTGATAATAAATGCTTAGTATTTACTGTACATGTTGTAGTCAACACATTGTTTTTTCCTGTAACTAAATAATTATGAATGAAAATTTTATTATACTCATTATTCTATAACTTAAAATTCGTGATACTGTATCCCCGTATTTTCACTAATCCGAACAAGCTCCGGACCCAATCAGTTCGGATTAACAAGATTCTACTTTATATGAAAGACTATAACCTTTCCTGTAGTATGGTTTCAATTTTATTTAGTTTGATCTTGAAAAATATGTTTTGTATACAATAGATTTCTAGGCGTATTACAGTTAGGCCAAGTATTCCTGTTAAGACTTGCGTTTAAAAATATCCGCGGTGATCCCACATTACAATTGGACCACAAGATCTCTATTGGGAATTATAAACATGGCGTACTACGACTCGGCCCCGGCTGTTGTGGCGCTATATTTAGGGTGGCTGTAAATGTTTTCTCAAACTGAGCGAAAAACATCAAGTGATTGATAGTAAGTCACAACAAAATGCTAAACTAATATAACCTAGTCTAAGCTAATATAAGGCAAAAAAATTGGTGGGGTCGAACTCATATACACCCGCGATTCTATTTTCTGTTATAGTCCTCCTGGTCAGGGATCTTGGCCCAACTAAGCTATGAACGTTTGGGACAAGGGGTCCCGTAGCCCAACTGTTACTCACCGAGATTTTTCACATTTAATTTGGAACGGATTTTAAAAATAGGCAAACACACATCAGTATCTTTTAAAAACATTTGTAAAAAGTTAGTAAGGCTAGACTAATACAATCATGGGAGAAATCAATCAAATGAATTATAATAAATAGATTAAAAAAGCTGTTAATGAAGTTAATGTGAAAATTTCAACAACCACAATACATTAATTACAATTTGACACAATATATAAATGAATGTCATAAAAATGAACATTAGCTTGAAAGCCCTGGTTAAGATACAAAACAAATTAACATAATTTAAAACATATCAAACAAAGTAAAATACTTAATTATGCTAACGCAAGTGAATAAATATTATTTCCTTGAAAGTAAATACAAAGAGACGTTATATTATTTTATTATTTAGATCTGTGTGAATGACGTTAAACGATTAGCCAATATTTGATTGATTTATTATTATTAATTATTATCATTATTTAAAATAATTACACACCAATTTTATTACGAATGGGCGTATTTGGCAGTTATAAAAATTACTGGATTTACTTTTACATATTCATACGCCAAGTCATGTGACCAAAAGCTGTCAATTTTGATAGATATTCACAACACTTAAATTATAACATTAATAATATGGTAAAACTTTATAAATTTTGATCTAAAAAAAATATGTTTGTATTTCTACTTTCTCGTATCCTTCGGATATAGAAAGTATTATTATTATTATTATTATTATTATTATTATTATTATTATTAGCACCGCGTCTTACTACCCGTTCGGGTTATACGCACTTACGCTAATGTGCAATGGTAGGGTGATTGTGAGATGAAATGGAGGACCTACAGTTTAACGTGGGATCCGAACCACGGTGGAAGCCTGGCATTCCTCACATTCACAAGTTGTGATTAATACACATCTTGTCAGAGGTGATAGAAAGTATTGTGATCGTCAAAAACTTGAACTCAAGATTTTTATGGATGTCAACGTTTCATGATCCTCTGAACCTGAAAAAGTATTGTTTCTTTTTTTCATTCCATCTGTGTGTCCGTCTCGGACTAAAGTCGAAACCATTTTACTGATCGAGCTAAAAATTGTCATCCAGGGTTTCCATAAGGCTCCTCAGAGGGTTTTTTGGAATTAGATATTTAACCCTAAAATTAAGGGTGGTTTATTTAAAGGAGAGAAAAATGATTTTCTCAGAATCTGCTCAAATTAGTTTTACAAAAATGAATATCCAGACATGTTTGACATTACAAACAAAATGGTAGCTCTTATTTGCCCATAAATATTAATTTAAAGGTGTTTTACATAACCGTAAATATCCTATTTTGATCGTATCTCCGCAGCTATTTGAGAAAGGACATAACTTATCATTGTAAAGTTGTAGAGCTATTAAAAATAAGCAACATTTTTGGTCTATCTAAAATATATTTTTATAAATCCAATAGTTTCTGTAATACTGGCAAATATCTTTTTTTTAACTCAAGTTTGGGAAATAGTGGTATGTTCTTTGGTGAAAAGAGGTATTTTTTTTCTCAACATGTTTCTGAAACAATTTTTTGTTGGAATGTTTCTGCAGCACTATTTATTATTTCGTTTCACATATTTTACTAGTTTTTAGTAAATGTCTCAATTTTCATACAAAGGAGAGAGAAATTCTGTGCGTTGCAACCGTATCATTAATTATATTTAAAACCTGCTTCGGTGGCCGCATGGGCCAAACGAGCTTATCTCACAGTACACTAGACTGCTTATGACGGGGAGATCGAGGTTCGAATCTAGGTCGGATGTACCGAGGGTGGTTTTACAAAATGGTTTTTCATTCTCCCTCCACGCAAATGTGGGTACACTTTCCTCTGAGTATAACCTTCCTAATCCCTAAAACACTCAACGTAATTATTATATAAGCGTGTAACCCGAACGGGCTATAAGACATGGTGCTAAAAATATATATATAGACCTATTTAGGTGCTTCAAATATTCATTCGTAAGAAAGCCAAGGTACAGCCACTGATCGGAGGACACGTTGAAGATATAACAGTGTAGCTCATAAGCCGAATGATGCTGTGAGTGACAAGTGATTTGTTTAATTCCCACTCTAGGATTGTAAATTGGTCGAGAGCCATTGAGTCGCATCGGAGGAACATTGATGGAAGCAGCTTCGTAGCTACTCAATCTTTCCCACGGGTCTCTTCATTCATACAACACAAGAATCAGCCCCCCCTCCCCACACACACACCCCTCAGTCCTTCACATCCACGACCTGATGGAGAGAGAAGAGAAAAAAAAATGGTCAGGAAAAACAAACACACTCACCCCCGTTGGGAAGGACAAAAAGAGGATGAAAAAAAATTTATAACATCGAGCAAAGAGAATATAAGTTTGTGTAGAGGTAGAACATACATTTTATTACACGGGGGGGTAGCAGGGGAGTGAACAAACAAGGGGAGACGATACTTTTTGACTTCATTGTTCAGATACTTATTTTGGGGACTGTAGCGGGGGTATTTTAAATGGAGTGGAAGGGAACAAGACTTTTTAAGGTCCAATATTTTCGATATAAATTATTTAGTCAAAATAAAATATAACTCCAGTAAATACCGGTGCCTAGTTTTAGTTTAATTTTTTTACACTTAATAATATCAACAGTCAACCTCGGTGGTATTGGGGTAAGGTGCTTGACTCAAGACCAAATTATCGTAAGTTCAAACCCATCCGGGGTCGACGGAATGTTGCTTTATCGATAAAAATCTGTAACACAACTTTCTTCGGAGGGTAAGTAAAGCCGTCGTTCCCATGTCGATTGTGGGTTGTAAAAGAATCCTGGAAGGTATTTGAAAATACCTTCCCCGGCAAAATCGGTAGGCCCTTTCGCTATCACTCATAGAAGTTCTCGTGGCTGACATAATCAGTCGGATCAAAAAGTGCAAGTTAAATACCTTAAATAAATAAAGTAATTAAAATAATCTCAACAGTTATTGAATAGTTAGTCATGGCCATCAATCACATAATTTGACAGAGACTTTTGTTACTTCGTTTAAAAAGTTTCTGGTTACCATTAATTACATCCATTCTCTTTCTAGATGAATACTGGTGCATTTATTTTAAAATCTATCCCAATCATTTTGTGATTATCTGCGGTAAACAGGCACACTTATGTTAGTGCCGATGTTTTCTACTGTAATGTAAGGTCTGCTCATGTGGGATGGGTGTTCTGTCCGAATTACAGCCAGGCGAACCTTTTTTACCTTTCTACTTTTTGATTTTTAACGTCCTTTTACATATTATTCTTCAAAAGGATGTTGATGTATTTCCTTGAAATCCACCTTTACTATAGGTCTAGTGTGTTCATACATGACTGACGTTTACTAGTATGTCAAACTGGCTTCAAGACGAGTACCTCTAAAAAATTGACTCGTGTAGATAAGTGAATATTAAAAAAAAACTATTAAAAAGTAAATCCGCTTCGGTGATCGAAGGCTCTGCAATGGACTGGACTGCCAAATATGGGGTGATTGGGGTTCGATAACCGGTCGGGTGTACTGAGGGTACTTTTTTTCCTAAATAGTTTTCTATTCTACCTACGAGCAAATGTGAACACACTTACTCAAAATTAAAACTACCTCATCTCTAACACATTAACGTAATTAATATGGTCCAATTTTCATGTGAGGAACCTTAGCTGGCATTTAAAAATGTTACCAGAACTATTTTCACGTATTCATGCGTCAAGTCATGTGATCTCCAGCTGTCACTTTAGAGATATATTATTTATTTCATTTATTATTTTTCTAAACCGACTGATTATATCAGTGCAAGAATAATAAATTAACTTAAATCTAGTACTGACACAGCACCCAGCCCCCCATCCATTGATTAATCACTGTGAAAGGAGAAACCCATATTTCACAGGTTATACATTTTTTGACCATGCTAGGAATCGAACCCCAGACTCTTAGCTCATTAGACCAAAACGCTACGGACTGAGCTAAGGGGTTGATAAGATATTATTAATACCTATAAAAATAACAACAATAATGTTGAAAATATTATCAATGCTGGCCACAAAAATACTGTTGTATTTTATAAAAGGCTGTGAATTTTGCCCGAATAAGAGGCGGCGCTAAAAAAAATTAGTGACAAGTTTAGTTTTTATCCCCATTTGGACCCCGCGCGGAATGAAAGGGTGAGGCGGGTCAGGGCCAGGGAGACCCAAAGTATGGCTGTCGTCAAAAATACTCCTTCCCCCCCACCCTCCCACCTGGACCTCCTTCTCGACACTCCAACCAGCAGTGGCGCCCCGGGGTCGGAGCGAGGAACCACTCGAGAAGAACAAACGAACATCGTTTTTGTTTTGGTAGCCGGGCGAGGAGAAGTTGACCCAAGTAGGTGGCGCCACCGAAAGTGAAGTCTTCCTCACTTCCGGTTGCTGTATTTTGAAACTCTCTTGGATGCTGCGCTTACGAGAAGGGTAACATTTGGCTGACAGGTAGGTTAAGGTTGACGTCGCCAGTACCTCCTGAGCTTTAAGGGGAGGATTTCCCTGCGTGAGGCTTGGATAACGTTTCTTAGTTGTTGTTTTTATACCACCAATTCTTGGTACCCCTCTCATTGTATGGGCATGTAATGAGGATGGAAAAAGAGAGACCGCCAAATAGAATTATGAAAATGAAGTTTATTGGAAAAAGACCGCAAGTGAGGCCAAGAAAGAGATGGGAGGTGCAGATAACAGAAAGTGTGCAAGTGAGAGGAGAGGAATGGAAGCAATTAAAGGAGGAAGAATGGTGGAAGGATAGAGGAAGATAGAGACATTTTACTAAACTGACCCAGCTACAGTATGGAAACAGTTGATGATGTCTTGGTACCCCTTCAGGTTTTACGCATACCTGCTTCGGTGGCTGCAAGCGTTTAAAGCTAGATTCACACGTTCGCCAAAAATAAAATGCAGAATCTGCCTCGGTGGCGCAGCAATTCACACGCTGTATGTTTACCCATGATGCATTGCAACGCTTGCTTAAAACAGCTGATTATCAACATACTTTATTTTCTAGTAGATATACATATACCTTAGCTCATTCTTGCAATGAATGTTTTAAAACTAAAACGCTGTGTCGTGACACAATCCAATACATCGATACACACGCTTTACACTAACGGGTTATTTCAAATCTCCTCACAACGGCCAACGAAGCTGTCTGCTTGCTATTAGCTCTACAGCGCATGCGCTGCTATGCATACTGATTTGAGATGGTTGGTTTTGAGATTTGACTGGCTCCCCCGTGCCGAAGATCTCAGACAGAGCGGAAAAACTAGAGATAAGTTGAACTTCAGCAGAACAATTCGTGCTGATGAGTCGGATATCTTGTGATTGGATTTGAGCTCATCACGTGACCACGTTTCCGTTCTTCTGCACTCGTATTTCGGCGAACGTGTGAATTCAGAGTAAAGCTTGATTCACACGCTCGCCGAAAAATAGAAAGCAGAATATGTGCAGTAATGTACACACTTTAAGTTGAGACATTATGCATTATAACCCTTTAAAACAGCTGATTATCACATATTTTATTTTCTAGTGGATAAACATATTATATTTTAGATCACTGTTCCGATAAATGTTTACAAATTATAATGCTGTGTCGTAACACAATTCAATACACAATAAACACGCTTTACATTAACGAGTTATTTTAAATCTCATCGCAACGGCCAACGAAGCTGTCTTCTAGCTTCTGGCTGTAGAGCGCATGTGTTGACAAATGCGCATGCGCACTAATTTGAGATGGTTGGTTCTGAGATTTAATTGGTTCTCCTGTACCTAACATCTCGAGCAGAGCGGACAAAGTAGAGAATAGTTGAACTTCAGCAGAACAGCTCGCGCC
>CABFWB010009877.1:0-11262 GCA_902151455.1 Timema bartmani | reverse complement strand
TCAACATAGGACCGGTTCTTTCACATTCCACAATCAACATAGGACCGGTTCTTTCACATTCCACAATCAACATAGGACCGACGGCTTTTACTTCCCCTTTGAAGGAAGCTGTGCAACGGATCTGTATAGCTCGAGAAAATTCCGTTGACCCCGGCTGGGTTTGAAGCCACGATCATCGGATCCTGAGGCGAGCACTTAACCTCCAACACTACCGAAGTTGACAATCAACATCGAAAATTTTTTACAAATTTATTAATGTTATTTTATTGATAATATATATCAAACGTGAGAGCTGTAGATTATATCACTTGACGTCTAAATCTATTAAAGCAGATCTAGTAACTTCTTTCTGTCAGATAATACTATTTGTACGAAAACTTAGGGTATTGGTTTCAAACTCTTCTGTCCGAATTACATCTCAACTGATCCGGACTATCTGCTACCCCTCCTGTTCTCGTACATGCAAATACGGTCACCATGGCAACAAGTTTAACATATTTAATGGTTAGAAGTGACTGGGCCTTTCCTAGAACTTGAAACAAAGGTTTATTTATTTTATATAAATTTGTAACCACTGTAAGACATGGTTTTATTTTATTTCAAAGATTATATAATTTTGCTAAGAAATAGCTAGCTACCCATCCCCTTGGCCCAAAGGGGTCAACCACGATACTTAAGGACACTGTTTCGATTCCAGGTGAGGCTGACTACGAGTTGGTCCTGCTATCCAGTTAGTAAATAATAACTGTGCGACATTAACGACGTTATCTTCTTTGAATTCAAAGCTATTTTACTAAACTTGTCTCCCCTAAACACACCAAGAACTATCACACATTTTAGGCACAAATGTACAGTACGTAATAGGAAGAAAGGGAAGAAAATGAGCACTTCATCCTGTGAGGCCTTTTTTTTTTATCTGCTGATATTACTTTCCCTATTCCTCTGACGAGTATAAACACTAACTCTACTATTTGCTCATGGATAACATTGAATTGCATTTCAAAATTATTATTTTTTTCCCTTGTTTCTTTATCTAAATAGAAATTTGCTTCCATGGACTTTTTTTAATCTACATCCTGGCAGGAAGATTTCTACAGGCCATTTTCATTAACACAACAAATATCCTGAAATGTAGAAGATTCTAAAATTCACGTTTGCAAACAAACTACTTCAAGATTATAAAAATAATGTTTGGACAATGTAAGACTATTATTTAGAATTATTTAAGAATCTATGTTTTGTTTTATGTCAATGTTAAGTTATATCCTTAAAACCCGCCGAAAGAAACGCAAATTCACTAACATGGGAAATCCTATCTCATCTTACCATGACGTCATAGATAGGCAACGTCCTTGAATGTATCTGGTTTGTAAACTATTTAGTCGCATGTTTATAATTTAGACATTCACGTTAAATACTCCAGTTAAAAATTGTAATTACGAAATGATTTAGTTGAAATTTATGGAACTGATTAAAATAGTTACTTCTTTACAAATTATATTGTATTAGTACCCATATAGTTACACGGATAATTTAGCGATGTGCGGATTTCTACCCTGGAATACCAAGTGCAATCTCAACATGGTGTCAAATCTGTTTTAACAGAAATTGGTTACTCTACCTATCCATTGATGAAGCATTTATTTAAATCTACACTACTCATCCTGTTCCCTTAGGCTTGGTAGGCAATTCAAGTAGCCAACAGCCAGCACACTAATATAAACCAATAAAAGGTAGTCCTTATTAAATTTGGCCCCGTGTTGGTAGGCAAGCAGACTAAACGTAACGTTCTTCTAGTCTTGTTTGCTGGGGACCATATGCATATATCCCGAACGGGTAGTAAGATGTGGTCTAAAAAACTAAAGTCTAGACGTCTGCGGTTGGCAGTTCCCTCGAACCCCGCTCTCTCTTTTCAGAGTCGGACACACTATCACTAATGCTATTCGCACTAATAGCGTATTTCTGTATTATATAATATTATTAAAAAAGAAAGGTAGATAATATTTTCTTTGTAACTCGAGCAATTTTCTTGTTAGTGTTCCGATGTAAAGACGACTGTCAGTTTGGGCCGTGATAGAAAGCCCTCGTTATTATTTTTTTCTTGTTCAAAAAGAGTTAAAAAAGTGGGGTGAAGGGGGTTGGGGTAGACATTTGGGTCCAATTAAAGTTTTCTTGAAGCTAAGGGCTCTTAACTGCCTTAACGGTCCATCATAACTTCGATACTAGAACGAGAGAGAAAGAGTACAGATAAAATTACCGTCGCTTCCAATTTTCGCCAAAGATTATCTTTGTATAGTCGGGTCACGAAATGAGGGACCTCTTAGTTCAAATAAAAAAATAAGTATAGGATAGCCAACCTCTACAATATATACAAATAATAAATTTAGCACAACGTCTTACTACCCATTTGGGCTAGCCTATACACTTATGTGCAATAATAATTAGGCTAATGTGTTAGGGATGAGGAAGATTGAATTTAGAGGAAGTGTATCATCATTTGCATGGAGGTACTTAGGAAAACCACCCTCATTACACCCGACCAGGATTCGAGCCCCGACATCCTCGTCAGCGGCAATATATCTAGACTATTCGCTGAAGCGAGTTACAATATCTTAGTGACGGCCTTGGTGGTACTGCGGTAAAGTGTTCGTCTCAGGACTCGATGTTCGTGGGTTCAAGCTCGGACAAGGTTGATGGATTTTTTACCGAGTGATGAAGATCCGTGGCACAACTTCCTTCTGAGAGGAATTCAGTGCGGAAAGCAACGGGAAACTACTTTCATGACTTCCCTAGTGAATGTGCTTTCTCCCAGATGATGCAGTCGGGCGACACTATCCAGGTTAAGGGACAAGTGCGTGGGTTCCTCCAGCTGGATTTGAAACACGTCAGTACCAGCCCTTAGAGTGTTAGACTCGCCCTTAATATCTTAAACAGGGTGTTATCAGCACATTATTGGCATAAAAAGTCATTAAACAAGATTTCTGTTTCAAGCTCTAACATTTAAAGTACATGGGGTCCCCTCATGTTTATATCCACCAAGGTTATTCAAATATATTCCATGTAAAGCATATTCTATTCACTCCAGCTTATATCCGCCAAGAGTATTCAAATGTATTCCATGTAAAGCATATTGTATTCACTCCAGCTTATATCCGCCAAGGTTATTCAAATATATTCCATGAAAAGCATATTATATTCAATCCAGCTTGTATCCGCCAAGGTTAATCAAATATATTCCATGAAAGCACCTGCTGTCCCTTCCTGAATGTATCCTCCTAAGCACACCTATAATTCCTTGTTGCGTGCCAGATCAGTTATGACACTCCCTAAAAGACTGAAGCGTGGAAGATTAACTCCTGTCGGGAGGCTTGAAGGGCTGACTCACCAAGAACGCAGTGTGGACCGATCACAGAGAATTAGCGGCCTCCGGCGTCAACTCAACAAATCTCTTCTCTACTCTATCCTTTCAAGAAGATGAAAGATCCAGGAGGGAAGGAGGGACTTACAACTTTTTCTGCGAGTGAAAGGATTCTTACTTTCCAATTCCGTCCCTTCTCCCTTTTTTCTCAAACTTCCCTTTATATATATATATATATTGAAGATAAGTAGATTTGTCAAAATATCACTTTTGTATGTTGGGAAACATCATCTTGAGGCTTTAGTCCGATGAACGCATTACTTGGCTTATATTTCTTTTACTCGTGAACGTTTAAGCCGAAAAGATAGGCCCGAATTCTCAAATGGCAAAGATTGGGAGTTTGAACAAAAGGACTAAGGATTGCTTTATTTTATAGAGAAAGGATGAATTGAAGTCTTGAAGAAACGGGATGAAGTTAAAGGAAAAAGAAAAGTTGTGGAGAGAGTGTATTTCTCTTATGAGGATACGTATCAGAAGCGCTTGAGCATTTTATTTTTTTATTTTTTTTGCAACTTTTACTTTATTCGTTCTTAGTTCGTTCAACTCGAGGGGTTTATTAACGACTTAATCTAAGGGGGGAGGGATAAGGGAGATAGCTTGTAGGAAACGTTCCCTATATTAGCTTGGAGATAGGATGAAAATACCACAGCTAAACCATTCCTAAGGCCCGAGGTCAAATTTCGAGCCCTGACCAAATAGAAATTACTATCAAATTACATTACATAGTACATACTTCTATCTGTATTAATTGTTTGGTTTTGTTTACTTTTTCGCAACCCCTAGGAAAGAGGAAGTATTACGACTGTAAAAAAATTTTAATTAGAGATTTTTACTGATGTCCTTATTTCCAGAAACAAGCCCGAAAAAGTGATTTTAGCCATATCGTCTGTCGATGTATTTGTTCATCAGCTTATAACCGAAACTATTTCACCGATCGTGTTAAAACTTGGAATTTTCAGTGTCTAGTAACATTGGGACATGGGTATGTTACATAAGAGACACAGTTCCCTTGTAATAATGAAAACCAGAGTCAGCCAAGATATTTAGAACAGTCCACAATGAGTTTACACAGATGTTTTGAAAGTCTTGTGTATAGCTATATACCAGTAAAATACATTTAGCGAAATATAAGTAAGCATGACACATTTTTAAAGCTATAAGTAGGTCCGAAATTAGGACATGCGGCTTCTTGTTTTTGGAGAGCCTTTAAACATTGTTAAGAGGGTTTGATAGTTGACGGCAAGGACCATAGAGGTAGGACTTATGTATTTCTTGTCCAGGATGAGGTGGAGTGGTTCACCGAATAACAATATCGGTTGTTTGATGAAGTAATCATCCCGGGATTGGGAGCCTATTATAATTAAATTGAATGTTTGTTGATATAACTGGTATTTATAGCTCCGTGATCGAGCGCCAATTATTATATTTCGGTCGCGCGTTGGGCGCCTATTATAATGCTATTGTAATGTTTGATGTATAATTGGTTTTTATAGCTCCGTGATCGAGCGCCAATTATTATATTACGGTATTATTCACATATAATTGCCCCGCGATTGGGCGACAATTATGATGATATGGAATAATATTAGATATAATTGGTATTTATAGCTCCGTGTTCGAGCGCCAATTATTGTGATATGGAATAGTTGATGATATAAATACAACTGTTTATGTTGTACACGCTTTATTTAACTAATTATTTCTTTCTTTACACTTTGTTGAAATTAAACTATGTATTGACTGTGATTACTTTTCACTTTATCGTTGACACACATTTTCTATATCTACGTCTACTCTCGGCTAATTCAGCGGCACATTCTGTCTACGTCTACTCTTTTTCTGTACGTCTACTCTCGCTAATTCTGTGACACTTTCTGTCTACGTCTACTCTTTTTCTGTGCGTCTACTCTCGCTAATTCTGTGACACTTTCTGTATATCTTCATACGCACATTTAGTTTATATGCGGACGTGTCCCTTGCTCCTTGGACCTCTCGTGACAGTGTCAAGACTAACCAATCAGGTACGTCTCTGCAACAGGTGCATTGAAGGCTAGCTTCCTATTGGATATAGGGAGCTGGCTTCTCTTGCTTGTTGTTAAATACTGCGGAGTTATATTTTGAGAATAATAACAAGTTTTTATGGTGAAATCCTTTTAGACTATTCTGCGAAAACGCGTGATTCTCCATGGATGAAGTAAAAGGATAATTTACATACGATACTTTAAAGGAAAATACCTTCATCCATGACTTTTTAAATATATGAGAGCAGTCCAAAAATCAATTACGTTATAACCGATAGAGACGTATTCAAGGACTGTTTGATAGAATTACTGGCTTGGGCTATAACATACTTAGTATTTTACAAATTAACTATCTACATCATATATGGACTTTAGTCTAAAATAAATCCATCAACACAACGAGTTTGACTATTTTAAACACTCGTACCCGAAGACTCTCACCAGTTGATAGGCTATCCTAAAAGATTTACATATAGGTAATGGGTAGGGGAGATGGGCAGTGACAGTATCCAGTTTTTTAAATACTGACCTACTTTTAAAATTAAAGGTAATTCAACTAAAGGGGGGTGAAAGAGTAAAAAACCACATTTATAGAAATCGGCTCTAACGATTTTGATTAAATTTCGTATCTAAGCTTATTTTAACACTACAAACAAAGTTAAGTATCTCATTTTCCCGGAAAAATTACTTAGAGGATACTTTACGTGAGAGGACATTTACATAACTCTTTTCAGATGCGAAAAAAAGTAATTGCAAAGTTATAAGATCATTTCAGATTTAAAAAAAACTTTAATGATTTAAACACTTTTTGGATTTGTTGGTGTGTTTCTCTTTTCTTTGAGTCTTTGAATTATTGAAACCCCTCAATTTACCAAAACTAATTTTGAAATTTAAAATATTAAAACTTTTATGTTTATCTGGGGTTTCTTCTACCTCTCTTCCAAGTTTCACACCTAGGAATAGAATATTTTTTTTAGTTCTGTACATTTTCAGCTCCCTACTTCTTACAACTCTATTTTAAATATATATTTGCTTATAGCTGCTAATGATTCATTTTTTAAATCTAGTATTCTTATAGCTATTCAGATATATCTACTTGTGTAAAGTACCCCCTAAGTCATTTTCCTGGAAATATACATTCCGCAGTTCTTTTTAAGCAATCATGTGCGAGATCTGCTGCCGTGTTTACAGGGACTCTAGTTGTGCCACCCTGAACGTCGTCTTATGAGGCGTTCTACCAGCTATAATAACGTGTCCGTTGGCTACCAATAATAAATAAAAACAGGAAACAAGCATTAAAACATATGGGTTATCCAAAACTATCTGATTGTATACATGGGATTTACTAAACTAGTTCAAAAATATTTTAAAATCTAATAACACTTTATTATTAATTACTTTACTGCATTCACAATTTTTTAAATTAAACTATTATAATTTCATTTTAAGTTGAATATCATTAAAGTATATTTGTGTTTCTTTAAAAAAATATTTTTAATATACTGAAACTTTTCTAAGCTTAGAAAATTAAAGTCAATTATTTAATCATGACTGTACACCATAACAGAAATATTACATTCCTTTCTGAGTCCACCCATTAGTACGTGCAGCACGGCACGTACAGTACGTAAATGGAGGGGATTCACTGGAAGACCACAGATATTTAATTTAGCTAATGACCTAATCCCACAACTCTCGCAACTCCACAAACACATCATTCCAACAGTTACACAGGACTACAGCCATAATCTCATTCCCAGTAGAAATAACTTATATTAGTTACTACGTGTAGTATTTATTGATACTGTTTTTTACCCGCTTCACTGGCCGAATAGTGGATTCACACGTTCGCTGAAAAACTCGCGCAGAACAGAAACGTCACGTGACGAGCTCTAAGCCAATCACAAGATTTCCGCTTAATCGGCGCGAGCTGTTCTGCTGAAGTTCAACAGTTCTCTACTTTGTCCGCTCTGCTCGAGATGTTAGGCACAGGAGAACCAATCAAATCTCAGAGCCAACTCAGTGCGCACGTGCATACGACAGCGTATGCGCTGTAGAGCTAACCACAAGCAGACAGCTTCGTTGGCCGTTGTGAGGAGATTTGAAACAAACAGTTAAAGCGTGTGTATCGATGTATTGGATTGTGCCACGACACATAACTATTATAATTTGAAAACATCCATCTGGAGACTGACCCAAAATATATGTCTATCAACTAGAAAATAAAATATGTTGATAGTCAGCTGTTTTAAGATAGCGTTGCAATACATCATGGGTTAACATAAAGCGTGTGAATTGATGCGCCACTCAAACAGATTCTGCTTTTTATTTTCGGCGAACGTTTGAATCGGGCTCTACGACGCTACGCTCTCGCAATAGACTGCACAACCGATGACGGGGAGATCGGGGTTCGAATCTTTTAAATTTAAATTATAGCACCGCGTCTTACTACCCCTTCGGGCTATACGCTTGGGTACTAATTACGCAAATGGGCTAGGAATTGGGAAGGTTAAATTTAGAGGAAGTGAGCCCACATTTGTGTGGAGTAAGAGTGGAAAACCATTAAGGGAAAACCACCCCCAGTTGTTAACTAACTATGCCGCCGAGGGTGGTGTTCGAATTTTGATTGGGCGTACTGAGTAAGTTTTATTTTTCTCAAATGGTTTTCCCCTTTACTTCCACGCAAATACGGTTGCTTTTCCTCCATGACAATACAATCTATGGTGTGTCCCTCCTATTAAATTACATCATTCTATTCAAAAAGATCCATTCCACGCTCCTATAACAGTTACCTTTTGTTTCCCGGAACATTTAGCATTCAATGGTCAACAAAAATATGTGGACTGTTGTAATTTTCAAAGAAGAAAGTGTCAACTTATATTTATTGAGACAGACGAAACCAACACAGACATGAGACAGACGCGGTTAAGGGATGGTCGGCTAAATAAAGAGAAATATTTGAGGGTGGAGGCAGTCCAGCGCGCAGCACGTGGCGAGCAGGCTAAGGTAGGGGAGCAGCGCTGTAGCGATGGCCTTGGCGCCCTGGATTCCCGGCCTCATGATGGCCGCCTCTTGGTGGCTGCGTGCCATCTTCTCCTTGTCCACGAGGATGTCCAGAGACAGGTCCGTCGAGCCGACGTTCTCGATCCAGGGGTAGAACAACATCAGCCTCTTGAAGACGTGCACGCGGCGCCCCTTGTCTACGTACGGCGAGCGAGCGTGCCTGCGTTGGCAACAAAACCCAGCACTTCAGTGCATGTCACCCTTCATGGGTAGTGGGGTAACTTATCTTTCCTCCCCCCACCCACATGGGGGAACGTAGTAAATCTGATGGTACCAAATGTTCAAATCTTAGGATCCCCTTAGAAACACATGACCTTGTCGTAGATGAAGGAGGCTTAAAACTTGTCACACACCGAATTGGATCGGAACAGATCGGAACGGTCGGAATCGGACCCTTACGAACGGAAAACTAGTTTTGTCCGCACACTGGTTCGGAATTAAATTTATGGCAATCGGAAGACAGTAGCCAAAGAGGGAGCATCAATTTTAGTGATTTGATTATAGTGAGTGGCGATAGTTGGTTGGCAATGGTGGTTGCTCTGTGCATTGCTGCCGATGCTGATTAAGAGGAGCAAGAAACATAAATACAACATACAATTTCCGGGATTTCCTCCCACGCATTTTCCTTCTTAACACAGTCATAAGAATGTTTGTTTCCAATGTCATAAATTATAGGATACTGTTGAACTAAATTGGTTATTTCTTCGTTCAAAGACATGTTTAAAAATAAGAAAAAATCGCCGAGGAAAAGAAATAGAACATCAACAGGTGTAAACTGAGCGTGACTGTAGATGATGCAATAGTCCAGTCCTAAGGACGGATGCGCATAGCTTCGGAATCCGTCACAATATTCCCTCCCGGAAAACGGATTCGTTACTTTCCGATCTGGCGTTGAAGTTTTCGATCCGATCCGAACTAGTTTGCAAGCCTCCATTAAAATACAGGTAGTCAAAAATGCCCGATGCGTTACGTTCCGATACGATACAGTGTGCGGCAATCTTAGGTGTCCTCTCAGTTGATGGACCCAACAACGAAGTAATCCCACGTGGACAAATTTACCGCTAACAGAAGTCGGGGTTTTAATTCCGGCCTCCTATATTTAGATGGTTTGGTTTTACTCATGATTCACCCTCTTTTACTTCCACGCAAATTAGTATAATTTTCCTCCAAATTCTACCTATCTTGTTCCTTTAAATTTGAAAACTATCCCGGACGAGTACTCTTTTATCAACACAGCCAATGCTCTTGAGTTCACTTTATTTGATCAACAGCTTATCTTTTGAAAGTTTAAATATTGCCTCAATAAGAGTCACCCCTTCTAAGAACTCATCAAAGTCCCCCGTGTCCCTAAAACACATGCCGCCACTCTCAACCCACTCACTGTATTCCCACGACGTCCTTCCCACAGAAGACGGGGTTCCCGTTGTAGCTGATGTACTGCGGGTCGTAGTCCAGCCTGACGCACATCTCGGACTCGTGCTCCACCAGAGTGAACTCTCGGCACGTAGTGTAGCTGACTAGGGTCACAGGGGTGCGGCGCAGCAGGTACCCGTGACTCTCCGTCTTGTTGGGGTACCGGTTAAACCACCTGTCGGGCGAGCATAGGTTCAGAGGCAGTAAAAACAAGAACGGTCATTGTGTCAGGGGCAGTCAAAACAAGGGCAATCATCGTGTCAAACTAGCTAGTCATGGTGATGGACACTTTTTTACCCTCTCCTTGAGGGTTGTACTGACCATCCGACGACCCAGCATTCGGCATCGTCGTCCTCGTAGGGTAGTGCCGAGCTGAGAATGGTGATGTGGTCCACGGCCTTGCCCCACTTGAAAGGGGGATCTACCTCCAGGAGGGCGAGGTCCGGGTAAGGATTGTGGCCGCCAATACCCCCACTGCGGTCCGGATGCACCTGGATGCTCTGTCCCCGACGAAGTTGTCCAGAGGTCATCAGGCGGCGGTCCTGCACCCCAGCTAACACCCATACGCTGCGAGGGTCCGTTTCGTTGGGGCGCCGGCCGAGACAGTAGGACGCCGACAGCACCTCGAGGGAAAGACAAGGCCGGGGTGGATTTTACCGTCATAAGAATCTGGACCGGTGGTCACGAGGTCTAAGGTATCAGACTCATAGTGTACTGAATTATGAAAAGGCCATGTTTAGAATATTGGACAAGTGCACTGGGGAATGGTTTATCTTAGTTAGAAAGTTAGGAGACAACCCTGTAATAAAGTTAGGGGAACAAAGGTAACATTCCTGTAATAAAGTTAGGGGAACAAGGGTAACATCCCTGTAATAAAGTTAGGGGAACAAAGGTAACATCCCTGTAATAAAGTTAGGGGAACAAAGGTAACATCCCTGTAATAAAGTTAAGGGAACAAGTGTAACATACCTGTGATAAAATTAGGGGAACAAGGGGAACATCCCTGTGATAAAATTAGGGAAACAAGGGTAACGTCCCTGTGAAAAGGTTAGGGGATCAAGGGGAACATCCCTGTATTAAAGTTAGGGGAACAAAGGGAACATCCCTGTAATAAAGTTAGGGGAACAAGGGTAACATCCCTGTGGAAAGGTTAGGAAAACAAGGGTAACATCCCTGTGTGAAAGATAAGGGAACAAGAGTAACATCCCTGTGAGAAAGATAGGGGAACAAGGGTAACATCCCTGTGAGAAAGATAGGGGAACAAGGATAACATCCCTGTGAGAAAGATAGGGGAACAAGGGTAACATCCCTGTGAGAAAGATAAGGGCACAAGAGTAACATCCCTGT
>CABFWB010009876.1:0-11265 GCA_902151455.1 Timema bartmani | reverse complement strand
TTTTAAATAAAAAATGAGTAAATTTATATTGTTGAAACTGGATTATAAAATCCGACTATTCTTTAACATAATAAAATAAATTATGTTTTAATTAAACAATGAAAGGTATAAATATATTTTATGATATGCACAATTAAGGTGCCAGTATTAAAGATTCACATATTCTTTATATGTTTCCATGAAGTACAAAATGTTAAAAAATAATAAAAAATGTTGAATTTTTAAAATAATATAACTAATTATTTAAAAGCATAATTTCCTTAATTGTCGAATTGATTGAGTTAAATTTTTTCCTATGGCTTGCATTTTATATATGTTGGCTCACTGATGGTTGTTGATTCCTGTAGATTTAGTTTAGATAAATTTGATGTTACAAAATGAAAAAAAAAAAATGGCTACTTGAAAAAAATACCTGGAACAATTCTGGTGAGAGTTTGTTTGGAGTAATTTATATGAAATAGGAATGGGTAACTCCCACCTTAATTTCTGTAGATTCCTAGCACCTCCAGTTATTATTTAAACCCATTTCCTGATGTGAAGTATAATACTCACTCGTAATATGTTCAATTTATATTCCCGCCAACGAGAATTACACAATTATACCTCAAGATGATAGATTCAGAACCCTTCCATCTCCATTTGAAATCACCGGGTCACTTCCTTCTCCTATCATTTGAAAACGTTCAAATTTTCTAAGAATAAATCTTCCAAAACAAAGAAGAATCCACTTCAAAGAAATGTTTATTTGGAAAAAATATATTAATAATTTTAAAATTAAAATGAGATGACCAGGAAGCAAGTAGTGAAATATGTTAAAATTAAAAAGAACACAAAATCAGCTGTTTTTTTGACATATAGAGTAATAATGCTTGAATTGTGCGCTTAGAAAATTAAGAACCAAGAAAACAATAGCTATATCAACATGTGCTAGAAGCTCATTCTGGTAGCATAACCTGGAACTTGATGACAATTATTTCTAATTGTGACCACTGAAGACTACGACACAACGGTAGTTTGTTTGTATTCATTGCTAAGTAATAAAATGTTCGCATTTTGATATTTGGTGGAGTGAATATTATTGTTTTATACACAGGTAAGACCAAAATATATGTATATTTTAAAATTCTAATCATCTTCTTAAGTTTTACCAAGCTCAAAGTTATTTTAGTTGGGAAGTGAAAATAGATAAATTCGATGTTGGCAAAACTTTACGTACATCAACAAAATAAAAGTAAATAAGATCTGTTTTGTTACTCGAATTGATTATACATAGTTTATAAATTAATGGGGGAGGACGTTTTCTTTGTCACACTGGATATAGAACTATACAACTGCTCAAAAGATTTATTCTCTGTAGTCAGCACACGATATTCTTTGATTTGATAGTAAAGGGAAGGGTAGTCACATTAAGTTGATTCCTTTAGAATAAATGCAATATAGTATTATTAATAGCAGCGATAAGTTTACAATCTATTACTTACATTAACAAAATATTCAGGTTAGTGTGACTCTGTCCAACATGGCTGCTAGGATTCATATGATGAGTGTTACCAGATCATATGAGTTAGTTTAGTTACTTTGAGATAAATCATAAAAGGTTTAATATATTAAGAATGGACTAAAAGTGAAATGGAATGGAATGGAAGTTCTAGGTACTGAACCCCTGACCTTATAGTAGCTATGATAATCCTGATAGTAAGAGAGACAAAAAATAAAGACCAATATTTCCGTGTGATCAACTGTTCATTGTTAGAAAATTACTGCTCTTTGTTGAACTAAAGATAATAAGGGAAATGACACAACCATTTCAGAGCATTTAAATAGTCAAAACAGGTTTCCTCGACAGAGATTCGAACTAAACATTTTGGCGCTGCCTTCCAATATAAATAAAAAATTAGTGCCAACATTTCAGAATTTAGCTAAATTAACACACGCTATGAGTGTGCAATGTCAAACTAAAATGTCAAGGGTTTGATTTAGTTTGTATCAAAAACTAAGGTAAAAGGGTAATTTCATGGTTTCTTTTTCACCATGCAGGGGTGACACTGTCCTTGGAATAAAGGACTCGATTATTTGACCCAACTGCGGAAACTCTGTTAAAAAAAGCAATCAAAAAAATCAAAATTGGTTTATAATATTTTAGAAAACAATTAGAATCCGAACAAGATGATATTCCAAACCACCCGAAACTCCATCAAACAACAAATTTTTTGTCAAATACAACTGATTTGTAAAAATATTTTGAAAACAGAAAAGAATATATCACACATTTATAAAAAGGCATTGCAACCTCTAAGTTGTCCTCTGAGAATGCTCAGCATCCGATGATTCAAAATATTGCCAAATGTATGTAAAAACCAACTGATTTTCAAAATAATTTCGATTACAGAAAGGAATATGAGACTAATTTTAAAAAAATACTTCGGTAAAACATCCAAAGTTTCTTCTGAGAATGTTCACAATCCGATAATTCGCAAAACCACAAAATTTATTTAAAAAAATGTGATTTATAAGAGGACATAATAGAATATGAAACCTATTTAAACACAGGCCTTGACAAAATTTCACAATTGATGGTATAAATATACTATAGAGTTATAGAGTTTAATTTTCTTCACACGGTGATATCAACAGTAATTGTTGAATATTTGCAATGAGCAAAGTGGCATTTGATGACAAATTTTCAAATGAATAGAAACAGTTGTCATTACATTGCATAGCTTTTGGGGCCTCAAATTGCGCAACAACATGATGGGCGCGCCAACATTAAAGATAAGAGTGTGAGGAGAGAGCCCAGGAGGATTGAAGGTGTGCAAAATCTCTATCAGGTAGTGGACAGCATCCTTCATCTCCACTATTGAGTCCACTGACTGATAGGTCATCTCATCCGAGATAAACATGTTGAGCAGGAGGTTGTTGATCTCATTTGCCTTATCGTTTCTAGGAGTTAGAATTTCCCTCTCCCTTGGACATGACATAGGTTTCCGTCTTATGTTATTTAGCTCGGTATAAATGAGTGTAGTCATACTGTTCATATCCTTAACTAATTGACACATGCTAGAAGGAAGGTTTATCTTTCCATCTATCTCCTTCACCTTACCGTCTCCCAATTCTAGCAGATTGTATGGCAAACTCCTCAGCCGTGCTATCACTTTTCAGATTAACTCTCATATATTTCTTTAATGACAGCTTTTGAATTTTCGGATATATGTATGATGATTTAAGGCAGGCCTTGACTTCATCGGCTCGGGTCTGCCTAAAGTCACCCTCCAGCAAGACAGTAAAACCACCCATCAGCTTGTCACGACTGAAAATGTCCAGCAGAATATGGTTTAGAGCCTCTATCCTCCATTATGTGACATAGAACATTCGTCTCATACGATAAGTTTGCAATCTCAAAGCATCTGGGCTATATTGCAGTTTTTTGAAATGTTACATATGGGGATTTTTGTATGATTCAGATTGAAGGAAAGTTTGAAGGCAGAATGGGCAGTTTTACCCCCCTCAAAAAGCATTTCAGCGATTCTCAATGAAGCGACAGCCATAGCAATTCCCTTGCTACTTCTAACTTTGGCTAGTAACAGGTTTATCAAGAATGTTTTTACTGTACCTCCTGAGGTATCCAAAAACATAACACTGCCGTCTCCACCGTCTACGCTGTTAATTACATTCCTGTAGACCGTCATCTGATCGCCTGTTAGCCTTGGCTCGTTGTCATCCACTGTTTTCGACAGAGCATCAACGTCGTAGCTCAATTTCCTGAGGTAGTTTCAGTTGCCCACGACACCATCTCCATCACGTGTTGTTTCAAGCAAGCCGTAGTGTATGAAACTTTGTCCTGCTATTAAAACCACCACATCTTCCAACAACATTAGACACTTGTGGTATATTATGTCCAGACCCTGTTGGACATCAATCTCTGGATAATCCGTCTTTATCTGCCGTTTCATGTCCTCAGAGAAACTGTCCTTGTGCTTATCTCACAGCAAACTCGGGTCTGAAATTTGGCAGAAAACCAACATGATTCCAAAAAGTTATCTCAGTTTGAAAGGAGAGGCATATAAGGCTGCTTCTTCCAAAGTTTTGTCCAAGTGACCATCATCTTCCAACAAACCCAACGCTCTGCAAGTGGACTGGAATGTGGGTTGAATGTGACTCTTTACTGTTTTGAAGTCTGAGAATGATGTTGGTCCTCGTACCTCGTGAAGCATGAGGTGCAGATGATAACACTTCAAGTTATTAGGGTGAACCGTGTACATTCTGCCTCCAGGGTGACCTTGGACGTCCTTCCCTTGCCTCCTTATCTTGAACCTTTTTTCTTTCCACAAATAGTAAGAAGGAATTCCGTGATACAGGAGCTGTTTAGCAAAATAATTAATCATGCACAGTTTGAAGTAGCACATGAGTGTCGTTTTGGGAGGGTTATTGACTTTGTCCATCACATTGTTTTCTGTGAATTATACTTTTTGGCCATTATCAAGGGGCACTGTGTGTTGGACCACGGATATCCATCCATCTCTCATGAATAAGGATTCCGAGGATCCATCAGACAGCTTCCGAACTGCTGATGTAACGTACAGTTTGGTAGAGCGTAACTTCATCTTTCTCGTTCTTTAGTGCGAATGCTGCCTGATCACTGCCCTTATTGACGTACTTGCACATATATTTTTTTCAACTTGACTGAGTGGCAGTACTCAACATTGATTTGAGCCTATAAGGTACAAGATAGCACAGGATTGAACGGCACAACCCAGCGGTTGTCCAGCTCCATTCCATTGACTTCGACAATGAAGCTTACATAATTCGCGGATCTTCGCTGTACTGTAGATAGATATCGTACCCTGTCTGGGTCTTACTGATGAAGGATCGAGGGTACCACTTGGTGCAGCAACCACCTGACATGCATGGAGAACGTTTGTTGAAACTGCCACATGGTCCATGGATCATGTTGCTCTTCACTATTTCGTGCATGGGCAGGATCTACCTCAAGGTTTGATATCCCCGCGCTTATGATTTGATCGATAAGATGTGGCGAGAACGTAGTCTCCAACCACAGCAAGATGTGAATGTGTGGGAGGCCTCTCTTCTGCCACTCCACCGAGTACATAAAGCACCTAGTACTTATGAAAATGCTTCTTTTTGTTAATAGATTCATGATCATCTTCACCTTGATATGGAAACCCCGACTTAGTATGTATTGGTGATACTGAGCCTTTTGATCTGATAATGAGGCCTCTGTTATCTCCTTCCATTTCGGATTGCAAGTAAATGTTATGATTAAATCAGGACGACCGTAGTGGTGCACGTACGTCATAGCATCCTGCTTTCGCTCATATAACGGTAAAGGAAGAAGCTAGGATAAACATTTGACCCATCTCAATCACATTGGTGTCTCTCTTCTTCACAGCATCTTGCAGGTAAATGTAGTTCGCCACCCTCAACTTCTTCTGATTGTTTCTCATGAAGTTCAACCTCTTTGTTTCAATTTTTGCATACATGTATACCAGGAAATTATGCGTGAAAGATGCAGGTAATTATAATCTTCTTCTTTTATTATAATTCGGCATGAATAAAACATGGCTGCAGAAACTATCTTCTTGAGGGGAAGTTTTGTTGTGGGGTAAACTTGAGGCAACGTGATTAAATAACCATCCTCACTATAACAAAACATGAGAGGGTACTGCAAGGTGTCGTAGGCAATGGGGGTCTCGCTGATTCTAGTTAGCGTGTTGTTGCAACTGTGTAACACGATGTCTCTTCTCTCGAATACCTGACCCATAATCATGACAGCTACCTCACCTGTGGTGGGTGCGTTGAAGCGACCTCTGTGACCATCCTTGGGCTTCTTATCATCATGGATAATGAATTCAAACTCCTTTTTATACCTATAAACAGTATCCATGGCCTATTTGAAATCCCTCACATAATTGTTGTTATCATGCAACATATTCTGCAGCTGGGCAACTAAATCAGGTTTCACATCAGTGAAGTTGCCACACTTGAGAGTAGTTTCCTTATCATCCTCGCCCACAAAGCAAATTTGTAAAAACTTCGGATCCTGCAGTTAAGAAGGAAGTAATCTGCCCATCCTGTGATACACCTGGCCTTGGACCTTAAACGTAGGCATGAAGTTGCCTCCTGACTCTTCCTTTGCCCCGAAAGAATTCATTTGGATGTAAACAAATGATATTTTCTTATGATATTCACAAAGTGCTTGGATTGAAGGTGTTGCCCAGTTAACAGACTGCGGAGGGGCTCAGGTAGTTTTCGAAGGGAGGGAGATTCACCATGTCACTGCCGCAGCACATGCCATGGGTCTCATCCTTCCACTTCTTCGCTTTACACCACTGAAAAATGGTATTCAATGCACCTAAATCAACGTTCTTATCCTTAAATGATGTCAGGGTTGTAAATGAAAGCGGAGTTTATTTTATTAGACCACGAAACATTCTTGAGTTGCTGTCTCTTTTTATGAGAAGGATCATGTCACGCCAATGCATCTCAATGAACCTCCGGATGCTTTAGTGAATATGCATCAACAACAGCATGATTAACTTCTGGACAGTTTTTAGTCTATTTAGCAGCAGCTTCAGACATTTGTTTGTTTCTTTTTGAATTCGTAGCCCTGTCACGGTGCTTTATTCCACCTTGTTTCTTTGGAATGTTATTGAGACATTGCAATAAAGGAGTATCGAGTTAATGTGGAATAAACTATGAGAAATATGGCAGCTCTTCAATTGCCCGGTACACATCAAAGTGACCCCCTGACAGATCACTAGTAATCCTGAGCCTCCTTACACCCTCACCAGTCTCCCCAAAACTTACCAATATTTTCCCATTACGGTACACCTCAAACCTCCAGGGGTTCAACTGCCCTGCCACCTCCAGTTCGCAGTTGGTACCATAGGTGCTAAGCTTCGACATTTCAACACAGTGCGTCTCCTTGCTGACAAAGTTGTTCCCTTCATTGTCCATGGTGAGCACCTGAAATCTCTCCCAATTCTCAGATATATAGTCTACTATCTGGCACCGCAGATCATGGCCTAGACTGTCAGTTCCAAACATGGCGTATGATAACACGTAAAAATGACATCCTCCATCAGCGTTCAAATGCACAACACGTTGAATCATCTCAATACCATCTACCAAGATATTTTAGATCGCCATTACACAAAATTTTAACAAGCTGTAAAATAACCTTAAATTCAAATCTGAAATCGTATCGCACCAAATTTTTTTTCTTGCGGACCAAGTACGAAACTTCGATATCCAAACCAAAAAGTTATTCAAAATAAAAATAATTTTACATTGAATCACAAATATTAATGCACAAACTTTATATAAATTAAATCAAACTATAGACATTATTAAAGAAACTTCAAGGAAAAAGTACATCACATACCACCATGAACATTCATGTAATTAATAATGTATATACTGAGAAAAAAGAAACAACACCACTCACCATAGAGCATGGCAATCAATTCCATTTCTACGATCTCTATTTAAAAATTAATATTTTCTCATGGATATCGCTAGTAAAATGTTGGTTTTATAAAATATATTTCAAATAATTGTTCTTTATTTTTAATAGTCCTACAACTTTATTAAATAAGTTATTTCTCTTGAAGAGTAGCGTAAATATATGATCAACATTGGAGATATTCGTTTATGTAAAACATCCTCTTAAATAAATTACCCGAAAATAGATATGTCTCATAATTGATTGATAATTTTTCTACTCATATGCCCCTCCTCGGCACAATATATCCCGGAGTTCCAGCTTAAGATTTAAAATGTTCAGACTTAAATAATGTTTAGTGCCTGAATGCCAAATCACTGTTATAGACCACATACATAATTAAATGAGATGACCACTTATATAAAGTGTTTGTATTAGTTTGGCAAATGTTGAAAATCTCCAACCCCTTTCCCAACACAATATTTTTAGCTATCAGTTTTGTATCACATTGAAAGGTAGTTTTGAATATTCTTGCTAAATTTAACATCTCTACGTTTACAGGTTAAATAGGTATAGCTCTACTCGAAAACTCCACACCCTCTCCGTTTACTCTTTCAGGTAGTTTTTTAGAAAAACCGCTGAACACTTATTTATTTATTTTTAAGAGCAGTATATTTCCTGAGTTTCACGTTTCTAGATTAAGCTTTTTCAAAGCTATAGCGGTTTTTTGAAAAACGCACTCCCTCCCCGTTTGACACGTTTGGTTATTTAAAAAACCAATTGAACTCAAATTTCTTTGTTTTTAAGAAGATTATTTTCCCAAGACACCAACATATGTAATCACATGTCCTTCAAGCTCACATCTAACTTGTCCACATGCATTGAAAATTGGTCATGTCACTTTCACACGAACCCACTTCAGTGGCTGCATTGTCTAAGGCACTACTCTCGCAATATTATAGAATACTGAAGATGGGGAGGTTGGGGTTTGATTCTGTTATGGTGCACTAAGGGTGGTTTTCCTAAATGGTTTTCCACCATCTCGCACCCAAATGCGGGTACATTCCCTCAAATTTCAACCTTCATAATCCCTAACACACTAGTAGTATTATTACATAGCTATACAGCCCGAATGGTTAGCAAGACGTAATGGTAAAAAACTGGCAGCTAATGCATATTAGCGGGGCTGGTTGTAGATGCTTATAAGCTAGATCTTATACAGACATTTAAATTGACAAAAGCACAAACAAACAAAAAACCCTGTGCTACCGTGAAATAGCAATAGGTCATATCTAATATTTAGAATATTTTAGTCTAGATCCTGTTTATTTTATTATCAAGCTCATAGGCTTAAGTTTCAAACAAAGGTTTGATGATACACCCTATCCCGACTTTGAAACTCCTGGAGACAACAAGGATTTCAGCGATTTTTATTTCTGAGGCAAGTTGTATAGTAGGCTTGGATAGGAGTGATTGATATTTATAATCATAAAAATAAATTTCAAGAATTTAGTTTTCTTAAGCTATTGTAAAAGGCTTAAAGTGGTCAGACACGAGTCTAGTGTAGACTAGTATGATTCCTGTTGGTTGAAATAATATTTAATATACAGGCTTGCTCTGTTATTCAATCTATATTAATAATATTATGAAGTGTTTATGTGTCATGAGTATTTCGCAATATCTACCGCCCGAAGAGGTCTAAATTTGTTTTTAAATTAGTAGCCCCTGTGCAGAAACATGTCAACTCATGTCCTATAAAAAGATTGAATTTACTTGGCTCCAGATGTTATAAGCTTGGGTGTGTGAAGTGTCTGATAAAAAAGCCAGAATTCAGGTTGTTCCAGGTGTTATATGCTCAAGCGTGTGAAGGAGCTGATATAAAAGACACGAATTCAGGTGGTTCCAGGTGTTATAAACTCAAGCGTGTGAAGTGGCTGATAAAAAAACCAGGGGTTCAGGTGGTTCCAGGTGTTATAAGCTCAATTTGTGAAGTGGATGATAAAAAAAAAGGCTGGGAATTCAGGTGGTTCCAGGTGCTATAAACTCAATTTGTGAAGTGGATGATAAAAAAGGCTGGGAATTCAGGTGGTACCAGGTGTTATAAGCTCAATTTGTGAAGTGGATGATAAAAAAAGGCTGGGAATTCAGGTGGTTCCAGGTGCTATAAGCTCAATTTGTGAAGTGGATGATAAAAAAAGGCTGGGAATTCAGGTGGTTCCAGGTGCTATAAACCCAATTTGTGAAGTGGATGATAAAAAAGGCCGGGAATTCAGGTGGTTCCAGGTGTTATAAGCTCAACGTGTGAATTGGCTGATAAAAAAAGCCGGGAATTCAGGTGGTTCCAGGTGTTATAAACTCAGGCATGTGAAGTGGCAAATAAAAAAGCCCCGGTGAAGAGTTTGTCGCTCGAAACGTCTCATCAACTCCTGACGTGGACCCCAGAGATATAAGAGGGGCTGTGGGTTTTATCAAACCAGTAGGGAGGGTGTTTTCTGTTGTCGCCGGGACATGCCTGGGCTCTAATCACGGGACTTACTCTGGACAATGTTAAGCCCTGCTTCCCCCCCCCTTCAGTCTTCTCTTAGGTAAATCCCAGGCTCCTCAGCTGGGCTGCCTCTGATAAATGACTAGTTTGTTCGGTAATCGCCGGCGAACGACTCGCTATGCGGACTATCAGTCTTACTTTGTCACAATGTCTATGCATATTAATTGCGATGTAATTGATTACGTTGTCATTTTGTTAATCACTCCCTGCATTCATTCACCCCTTCCCTTCCTCTGAAACTCTTCTTTAAGAACAATATTTAGTTATTACCTATAGTGGGTCAACCCGGCTGTGTAATAAATCATTTTATTACACGTGTATTAATTGTTAAATGATACTTTTTGAAAACAATTTGAGTAACGATCATTTTAAAATAAAGAATTCCTAAAGGGCTATTCAAAAATCCATTATGAGAGAAATAATTTAATTTCTATTCCCTGCGCTCCTTCCCAGAAAACAACCAAGCCAAGAAATTAACTTTATTTTATTTTAAGTGAATTGCTTTTTTTTTTGCACCGCGTCTTACTACCTGTCTAGGCTCTCATTAATTATTTACCAATAGAATACGTAAAAGTAAGATATAAATTAGAGGAAATGCATACTCATTTTCTTACAAGGAGAGTATGAAAATACCTAGGAAAAATAATGTAAATAAACGAAGACGGGATTAGAACCCCGATATACTGATTCGGGATGAATACATATAAGGAGAAATTGTGTCGTGGGGGAAGAGTGGAAAGACATTCAGAAAAAACCCTCAGTATACCTGGCCGGGCTTAGAACCCCAGTATCCTTGTTATTAGCAGTCCAGTCTATTGCAAAAGTGATGCTTTAAACCATTTGTTAACCAAAGCGCGTATATTCATCTTAATATATATAATTCTTCTGTACGTGTGTATGTCACTGAACTCCTCCTAAACGGCTGGACCGATTTTGATGAAATTTTTTGTGTGTGTTTGAGTGGGTCAGTGGATGGTTTGGATTCACAATTGGACCCAGTAAGTGGCGCTTCAATCGGGTTATAGGATTTTTTTTTATTTTTTAGGGAATTTTTTGTTTTTTTAGATTTTTTGCATATCAGAACATGTAACCTTAAAATTTCACCCCCCCACCACCACCCCCAATATTTATAATAATGAATATAATATTAATAATTGACCGTTAAAAAAATCGATAAATGACCGTTAAAACCTTCTGAAAAGTTCATGAATAATAGAACTTCTGAGAATAATTCATAGTTATGTTTGTTTTTCGATAC
>CABFWB010009875.1:0-11267 GCA_902151455.1 Timema bartmani | reverse complement strand
GCTATCTTTTCCTCGAGAGTGACGCTAACTAGCGGCAGCAACTAACTTTGCGTCGAATGGTCATAATAGCCCTGCAGGTATCGTGAGTTTAACCACACTCAAACATAGGCACAAACTACATATCAGATAAAGGTTATTAACAACCAGCAAGTTATCATGCAGACCCAGAAGGGAATCAAACACTAACATCTAACAGGGTGCGGGACACGCCAGAAGGGCAGCGACAAACCCACAAGTTGCGCACCGCAAAACAGGCAAACAACAATGCACACCAGTTCACAAGAACAACTAACAATTACCTAACTAGGTCTCAATATCGGACCTTGAACAACCTAAATTCCTCTTTTCCTATCAGAAGGCATTGCAGACCGGAACCTGGTAATACAGGCCTGGGAGTGAGATACACTCCAATGAAACTACTGATCTCAAGAACCAAGTAGAAAGAATAAGAGATATGAAAGATACCTCATGACGTGCTCAACATGACTATGACTATCAAAACCTAACCTAATTATACATAATATAGCCAACAAACACTCTTAATTTGTAAAAATAATACTAACTGAATTACATGACTGAACATAAAGCCTCCTACTCCTTTTAAAGTAAATAAAACTTTGTAGTTTACAAGTTTTCTCGTATGTCTGGTGAGTCTGACGGCGCCATCATCGTGAGCTTGATATCTTCTGGCTGTACTGTTGAACGGAGAGAGACGTCGGTCGTTGAATATGATATTTGAACTGTGTTTGTGCCCAGTGGACCGAGGCGCTTTATACAAGTTGAACTGATGAACCAGGGGAAGGGGGGTGAGTGTGTTAGAAACACTTCTTGACGTTAGGGGAGCACGTAGGCACCTGGCAATGACGTACACACCCTCGCGAGCCATATTCAAATCCACTCAGTACACTTGGTGGTATATTTGAGTTGAGTACAGGGTTGAATAGAGGCCTGTGCGTGTCCGTGCAATTCTTCCCACGGTTGAGTTGAGTACAGGGTTGAATAGAGGCCTGTGCGTGTCCATGCAATTCTTCCCACGGAGCCATTTTCACCCCGCAATGTTCCCGTGGCGTGGTATATAACAATTTATGTTATAACATTAATATATATAATTATATATCCATATATATTTTATTATGTGAAGTCATTTTCTCTAGCTGGTTTAGTTTGTACGGGCAAGGACTGGCGAGCCCGCTACAATAAATCTATCTCTTTTTTTGTCTCTTTTTGTTAACTGTTTCTGAGCTGCACATTTTACCACTATAGGCTTCAGTTATGGTATCAAAAACAGTCTAGTTGCCATATAAATCATTGGTTTATATTATAATATCTGGATGGACATAATTATGCGGCTTAAATTTTCTATATGTCATCTGCACACCAATGCGTGAGAAGGAGAGAAACCTTCGTGTACTTCTTTGTCTCTTTTATACTGTATAAGTTGATGATACATTTGAACATTTTTTACTATTTTAAGTGAATTTATCATATGTATCAGGGTATATTATATTTATCGTGATAAATGTATTACTAGGATGTCTAAATAACATAAATATGTACAATACCTATGTTTCAATGGACAAAGTAATTTCTAAACAACCGTTTAAGTAACACGCTGGCATCATAAAGGTGTAAATAGACTTGCAAGTAATCTGGCTCGAGGTGTTGTGATACAGTACTGTCACAAATGTAAACAGTTCTGTGAGTAGATTTCTGATGACTCGCACAAGTTGTTCCGCGAGACCCACGCTTCCCTGTCTAAACACACTCCTTATCACTTACGCAAGCTCTCACGGAATATCCAAACCATTTTGATATTTTCTACGAGACGTGCGTGAATTAGTTGTCTCTCTCAATGATGTCCGCTTTCAAAAAGGGAGTGATAGTGAAATAAAATTGCTTATTGACTTTTATGAGGAAAATTAAGTTTTGTGAGAATTTTAAAATACAGAGACAGGTTTAAAAAACAATCAAGACGTCTTACAGCTTACAGGCCATAGCAAACAAGGTTTTCCATCAACCCAGTGAAAAGATCTAGAGAGATGCACAATCTACGCAGTCAATCTAATCAAGAATCAAAGAAAAATAAGTTGAAAAAAGAGGTACTGGATCCACTCCTTAACCCAGCATTCCTTCAATTTTTTTCTACTAATAGAATAGATTTGGTTTTGTACCGTTGCTGAGGTACAACATACCTAACTCTCCCTGCGTTGCATAGACTTACCCTATTCAAGTAGACAGTGTGCCCATTCAACTCACAACAGCAGACCATGTCACTACTACCAAGTAGTCAACTAGAATTGAACTGGGTGCCACGATGCTACTATCACCCCCCCCACCCCCCACACACACCTGGACACTGTGCTCTGAGTGTAAACTGCGCAAGTGCGGTAGCGGCAACTAAGGGTATAAAAGTGACGGGTAGTTCCCAATATTGTCCCCTACCATGAAACTACAAACAATAAACGTATGGTGCATACTTCAGAGTGATTAGTACTCGTAATTCGCTACTAATGATCACATCGTGAAAGTTGTATCGCGTGATTCCTCCTCACCCTATTTCCCCAATGAGAAAATGTGATAAATAAGTCACGACTCGAGTGTGATATGTACTCTTTGATGTTTGGACGATTGTTGGAACTTACGAATAAATGTAAGTTGTTGTCATTTTCGGCTAATGTCTTTTTTATTATATTTTTTATATGAGATCATGGTTAGCATCTAAAACTTTGATTAACAATAAGACTTAATTTGAGATCATTTTCGGTTAACTTTTTTTTTTTTACCAAATTGAAATCTAGGGAACTTTGCTTATTTGGAATGAATTCATCTCTATAATAAAATGGAGTCTATGAATGGGCTAATGATCATTATTTCAATTTTATATTGTAAACCTCTTAGCATTTGATGCGTTTAAAACCTTGGGCTTGCTTTTAGAAACGTTAGAGCTGAAAGCGTGTCCTTGGGACGATTTCATTTATTGTTTAGTATGCTAGCTTGGCTAGGCTTAGAACACGTGAAATCTTTTTTTATACATTATTAAATTGAAGTTTTGTATGTAACTATGATTGGCAACATTCATAACTATTATATATAATATAAAACATCTCAAATTAAGTCTTAATCAAAGTTTTAGATCCTAGCCATAATTTCATATAAAAAATATAATTATAAAATATTATGTTAGGACTTGCCCGCCTCTCGGGAATTAGGGAAGATGGACCATTTTGATGCCTATTGTTAGTTGAATATGTATGCTTAGGTGCAGAATTCTATGGTATTTACCCTCATATTTTGATTAACTATATTAGGAGAATATTGTTGCTAGTGAGATGTTCGATATGTGGTTAGAATGCTAATATGTTTTCGTCCATTTAAGCTATGATACAAGCCAGGGCTTTCCCACCTCACGGGTATTACGCTTGGTATAGGCTAAGTTACTGTTCATGGTTAGAATAGAGCGTATAGTTATTAACAGAGTTTTGTTACTATTGGTAGCCGACGTTAATAATTTTTGTACGAGAGTATTATTACTATGGTAACTATGCGCCGGTTGGACTATTGTTTACTGTTGACATCATTTTGAAGGCTGAGGTCGTATTATTTAAATTGTGGATTTGTATCTTTATTATTCTACTGCGAATTGTTCGCTATTGTTGAAATTGACTATGTTAACGTTTTTGTTCTTACATTTATATAATAATAAACTGGCTTTATAGTCTATGGTCATTGTTCCTATATCATTCTATACATTTTTTTACGTATGCAACCTTGTTCCTGAATAAAATGAGATCTACTTTCCTGGTAGATTTATTTTTAATTATGTCATCTAGTTTTGATACTCTGGGTTCAAATTATGAATTTTTCAATTGAGACTTCCGTGCTGATCGCTATTTTTTGTAAACATTTTGCACTTTGCTCGTTACTCTAGCCTACACGCTAGTAAATTCGTGTAGCCGGGGAGCATGGTGCAATTAAGGATTAATAATACAGCAGCATATTCGAGACGTCTGATGGGAGGCATTATTCCAAAATGACTGAAACAAACCTTGCGCGAGCAATATTCTCCTCTCAAGTGTAAACACCTTTTTGAGAACTCTCGCAAGTCACTCGCCAACCAACTCTCCCGACAGATCTCGCAGCAATTTATTGCTGCTAGTGTAAACCATTGATCTCTATAATATAACTGGATAGACATCTGCGACTGAAATTTTCGAGTTGTCGTCTGCATACCACTGTCTAAGAGAGAAGGAAACTTTCGGGTATCTCTTTCTCTCTTACATCCATACAAGGCAATGTGGCATTTTGATATCGTTCATTAATTTGATTGAATATATAAGATAAAATAATGTGTGATTAGTTAAATGAAATGAATATGTTAGTAAAAGCTTTGAAGAACACAACAAAGTTCGAAACTGGTTAGTTTTTTCTTTAAATAAGTTGATGCAGCCTAATATATACGATGATTTTTGAAGGAAGCTCGCTTGTAAGGCTTTATCTCGTACCAGAATCCTACCCTATAATTGTGTTTAGGTAGGATAAAAGACCTTCCAAAGGGAAATTTCTACTTCTGTTCTAAATGGCCGTTTATACTACCAAAATATTATATATATATATATATATAATTATATATGATAGTATTCTGGTACAAAATAAAGCCTTACAGATTGGGACTATTACTAAAATCAGGGTTTACTAGATACCGTACTTCCTACAAGCCTATAACCTAAAATATCATTTGATCCTAAGACTTCTACACAAAGTATGTCATTCAAACAAATGCAATACAATTTTTAGCTAGCTTGTTTCATTATAGTTATCAAACTTTCAACCAAATATGGTTTCTGAAAGCAATATACACGACATGAACCAACTTAAAAAAATAAAAAATAATAATACACTCTACAAGCTATAACCTATGTGATAGTTGGAATGTATGGCAACCACACAAAGTTTGTCATTCAAACTAAATGTAATCAAGTTTTAAGATACCTTATTCATTATATGTATCGAACTTCCAATATAATATGGTTTATGAAACCAATATAAAAGTTAATAACCAACTTTAAATATAAGTGTAGTCTTGGCAGACTGTAAACAACATTGATGATAATTACATATTTATATATGTTAAAGATTTTATTCGTATTTGTACAGTATTACCTGTAAAACCGAATTGTATATCCTTTAATGCAAATGTTTCTTCAGGAAAGTGTGGTATAATACTTCCCTATTTTCAAATAATAACACTTTTATTCATCAGACATGTTTTCGCATAAGAAAATTGATAGAGACCGTTAAATCTGTACCCCCAACAGTGTAGCAGACAATAAATTTGAACGTCACGCTTTTGTCCTTGGCAATGTGTATGTGTATGTCGATCCAGTTATATTATAAAGTCAATGGTGTAAACAGACCTGGACAACACTCATGCGAGAAATGTCGCAATTCACTTGCCAGTGTAACTGTAGCCTTAGAACAGGAGAAACGAGATCAAAGCCAGGGTTAATAATTGTCGCGTCTATCCCTAGCAGACGACAAGAATGAGTGTCATCTTTTTATTTGGTTAGTTGTAAATAGTGTGTTCATGTCCCTCCAGTAGTATAAAGTTTCTGTCTTCTTCTTATTTGATCCATGGTTTCTGTTTTTTTTTAAATGAAATGTAGTGTTAACTTGATCTGTGATGATAGTGAGACAACTTAAAAAACAACAATACTGAGAATAGTCCCAACAAACAAACCTTGCCTTTTATTTATCAGACAATAATTAAAAATTAATTCAAGCATATCACAAACTGATAGGTATATGATTGTTCACAGGAGTACAATCCCGATAGCTGAATCAAATTCGATTAATTATTGACAACATGTACACGAGGAATGAAGCCAGGACATCAGGCTTTAATTAGATACATCATACAATAAAATCGAAGTTCATGGGTTCGATTCTCTGCATTGGTTGTCTTTTTCACTTAATTGAATTGAAGTTTAATTTAAGATAGATAAGTAGGGTAGTTCTAGTCAATTTAAATTAGTTAAAAATTACACTTGGCATGGGATTCTAACCTGGGACCTTTGACTTGGAGCGCCAATGCTCTGCTATCCAGGATTTATCAGGGTTGCTGTGTTTTTTTTTAAAATTAATAGTTTAGGCAAGAGTCTAATATGCAAATGTGGAATCATCCACTCATCGAGCTTAACATTGAAACCACAGTTACCGGTGATCAGCTTTATGCCACCTAAGTGTACAATACTCTTGCTATCCACTCAATTATTGTTATATCACCTCTAAACTAGGCCTTTCCTACAAAGTTCTTTATTTAGAGTATTATAAACTTACGTCTGTTAAATTATAGCCATTTTGGGCCTTGGCTAGCTATTGCTTAGCATATAAACCATTATTAATATTATTATTTTTACTAACCTATTATATATTAAGATATATGTACCCAAACTTTAAACTAATTTATTGATTCTAACACTTGACAGGCATGAGTTACTACAGTAATTTCTTTGAGTGGAGAATAAATGTGAAACGCCCGTAGAAAATAAGGATGCTAACCACACAACAAATTGAATATAAGAAGTAATTTACATCAATGTAAAGAGAATATTAGGTAGCACCAGATGAAGAAAGACATCTGTTTGGCTGAACTTGTGACATCACTCAGTACATGTGCCAGTGCATTACATCCATAAAGATATATAGAAGACAAACTAGGTTGTTAAAAAATCGGGTCATATTTTATAACCTTTAAAATCCAAATCAATGACCAATTAACGTCATTAGCCAACTCTACTTTATGTTTGGCTGTATTTGAATTAAAATACAACTGCTGTGTAGGCCTACCCTGTGACATACACAATGATATAATCAAATTTCTCCAAGTGGCACTACCTTTATATTCTCTTTAAATTGGGTAGCTAATATTTCCAGTTCATTGTTAGTTTTCAAATAGCTATTATAATTTTCTTTGATCATCTATCTATGTGTAACATTTAATATTATACTTATAAAGGTGAACTATAGAAAGGGATGTTGGTTTTTAATTTATTAAATAATAACCTAATATATATATATATCATAAGGATAGCTTTATTTTTGTCCTGTACTTCATTATTTTGGCATGGGGCTAAAAAGTGTTGAGTATTTTCTAATTATTTTTTTGTAATTTAGTTATTTGTAGTGAGATTCAAGAAAATATGTTTAATATAGATGACACAGGGTCACTATCATGAGTCCAGCTCCAGTGGTCTCAAGAACAAGAATTGATGTGCAAACTGCTGAGCAAAGGTCATCAATATAAGGTCATTATTATTTATCATTCCCCTTTACCTAGTGAAATTCCAGGGGTTGAGCCCATAAACAATCACACTTTATTATCTTCTTTCATTAATAATAATTTTCACAGTATCCACAAATTTATGTGTTGGTGGAAAGGGGGGGGGGGGATATAGCATTAGAATGATCTTGGAGGAAGGGAAACTTTCAATAAAGACAATTATATTAAAATTAGGTTATTATTTTATCAAATAGATATTAATACTGTAACAAACATACAGTATACTAGGTAGTACTATAGTTAGGATATATAAATGCTTGTCTTTTCTGAATGTTATATAACAAATAACTTTTTTTGTGTCAACATTGTTTGAACAGAAAGCTCTTTTTTTTATTGTTCAAGGCCTTCTGATTGAAAGAGAGATCAAAATATTAAACAGCTTTAGTGTTATGATGATAAAAAAAAAGTTTAAATTAGTTTTTTGTTTAATCCACGAAAAAAGTTTAAAATATAAGTATTCATCAATAGGCTACTCAGGGCTACCATAGGAGTTAACTTTTCAAATTCCCAGATTTTTCCATGTTTTGCAAACAAAAGCTAGACATGCTGTACATATTTATACAACTGAATCACTCTCTGCAATTTTCATAATTTCCTGCAAAAAAGGGCATCATTCAATGAAAACTTAAGTCCCTACCTTGAGCTATTGTTTTCTTTGTTGAAAGGGCTTCAGTCATTGACTGAAACCCTTTTTTGCAGGAAATTATGGATATTACTTGGGGTGTCATTCTCATCTGTAGTTTCCCGGCGACAGGGAGGTTGAGGCTCAATTGAGTGTATTGAAAAGTATTATCATTATTAATGCTTTCCCACTCCTTCCCCAAAATAAATGAATGAAAATTTACTTTGAATTCTACTTTCTCCATCCCTAGGAAATGAAACCTGCTAGAGTGGCCGCATGGTATAAGCATGGTGGCTACAGACAGGGAAAACATGGAAAAGTCAGGGAATTTTTGGATGACAGGGAAAACAGGAAAATGTCAGGGAATTTAACTAAAAATAAGGAAAAGTCAGGGAATTAAAAAATATGTCTAAAATATCCCATTAATTTTGTAACTAAACACTAAAACAAATGTTAATAATACCTAAATAAAATAACATTTCAATTTTTAAAATAACTGATAAAACTGTTTATGTTNGCTGATGATGGGGAGATCAGAGTTCGATACCTAGTCAGGTGTGCTGAGGGTGTTTTTACCTAAATGGTTTTCCACTCTCTCTCTCTCTCCGTACAAATGCAGATACACATATTCTAAATTCAACCTTCCTCATCCCTAACCCATTAGCTTAATTAGTACATAGACACATAGCCCAAACAAGTAGTAAGACGCGGTGATAAAAAAAACATTAATGTAAATATGCTTGTAGCTTGACTGCTCAAAAACAAAATATTTTGTAGTGTTTGACTGGACTATCAATCTTATTGATTGTATAGACACTGTTCAATTGAATACAAAGAAGAATATAATAAACAATATTAATCGTAAGCTATACAAAAATAATGTTTCAAAAATTGTTTTTAAATTTACACTTGGAATTTGTATTAGAACATATGCCACACTAATTTGAATACACTATTGTTTGTTAGTCAATATTAGTGTTATATATATATATGTATAAAATCAACGTAATCAGGTGTCGAGAATGAGTCTATCAGGATAGAAGGATTTGATAATTGATACAATTTGTACAAAATAAAAAGATTTGATAATTATTAATTAATAAATTCAATTTGATAACAATATAAGGATTTGATAGTCGACGTGTAATTCATATGCACACAGTTTGTTAAGACTAACGAGGAATGAACCAGAACAGTAAATCTGCATTATCATTGTGGCTTTTTTTTCATTACTCCTACAAATGAATGTAATGAAATACTTTTTCTGATATTATATTATAAATTTGATTGAGAACTCCCAGTCCAGCTAAACCTAAACACAGTTTATGCTCATGTGCAATAGATTACCTCATTTGAGGGAAATAATCAAAGCAACTCAATTTTTCCAAAGTTGATTAAAACCGGTACTAGTTGACTTGACCTTGATTGCTATACACAATATTGGTGATGAGTTAACTAAATAGAATATTAAAATTCCCTTTTTATTTTTGTTTCTATTGCCTTCTCCCATCCCACAAAAAGTTTTTACAAATAATACCTCAAGATTTTCACAAACTTTATGATAATATGTATTTAAAAGAATATCTTCTCTATCATAAATAAAATATGAAAATGGTGTAACATCTATTTCATTATCATGTGTTTCCAGCCTGTGGCCAGGTCAGTTTAGAAAAAAGCCTCCATCTTACTCTTATCTTTCCTCCATTCTTCTCCTCTCACTTGAACACTTTCTGTTATCTGCTCCTCCCATCTCTTTCTTGGCCTTCCTTGCGGTCTTATTTTCTTTGGCATCCTCTCTTTTTCCATCCTCTTTACATGTCTATACCATATTAGTCTTGCTTCCTCTACTATCTCATGTACTCCCTGTAAAACCCCCAGCCCTAAATCTCCCCAAAGGAAATAATAGACAGTGGGTACTAAGAATAATATTTATTAAATATAAAGAAAACAATAGGTATGTACAAAAAAGCACGAGTAGAAATTGGTTCTAGTAAAAGGCCAAAGTTAGTCAAAGTTAGCATTAAAGTTAGCTCTTATTTAGTTACAAAGTAATACATTAGTTATGTTAATGCTCGCATACATCAGTTATGCCAAAACTTGCACAAAAGGCAACAATAGAACTAAGCAATTTAAGATCTGCACAAACGATCATTTAATTGAAACACCTGGCATATAACATTTACAATAATGCCTGCCCCATTGTACCCACAATCATTAAATTATAACAAGCTAAGAGGTAAAAAACCTCAGAACAAAATCATCAAATAGGGCAATATACAAATTACGTCATCTAGTGGCGGCTGAATCAACTATCATTAGTTCCATTTAGTCAATAAAATGATGGCAACTCCATCGAGTAATAGAGAGAATACAAACAGATCCTAATCGAGTGACAAATTAATGTAAAGTAAGTTATGGACCAGAACATATTTAAAGCGACCTTGAAACAGAAAGTAATCAATACCAAATAATCGTTTTGAGAAAGGTCTAGACATCTCGTGGCGCTTTGACAAGTTACAAGCTAGCATTATATTAGCGAACAAAAAACAAATGACTAAGTAGAGCATTAAGCAGCCAAACAAATAAACAAGGTAGCAAGAGTCCATTTAATAAGTCTAATAAAGTAACAAACCGCCAGGTGGCAAATTAATCAATATTCAAATTAAATTTCAAAGATATATATTTCAGCGACGAGATTAAACCCAAAATAAATTTGCTCCTAATTAGTCTCATAATCAAATTAAGTTCAAGGAAAACATTTAAACTCAATACCAAAACTTCAACTAATACATTATTAAACACTAAAAAAAATTAAAAGTATTTTAGTTTGAAAGAGAATTTAGAAAAATATACAGATTACATCTGCTGCAGATAACGTCGCTTACCTACACTGAAGTCGGTGGTATAAATGTGTACCAACATAGATCAAACATGGCAATATATAGTCCAAGAACATGATCACATATACCCAGAGACGGAATCAAAGGATGGCAAGGGGTAGAGGGAAGGCCATCGTGATGTAATGTGTTGTCAGAATGGACGTTTCTACACTGCCCCAGAATGCCCTATAACATAATAGACTGCCCCCATCCTTTTAAATTTTTTTCTTGGGTGTAACGCCACTGCCGCGAAGCAAAACATGGTTATCCATCGCTCTCATGTGGGTAACATGTGGGTGTGGTTGGAACATATGTATCTCTTCATGGGTGAAGAGGTGAATTTTATAATAAACATTATAATGTAGTTGATTTTTGGACTGCTCTCATATATTTAAAAAGTCATGGATGAAGGTATTTTTCTTTAAAG
>CABFWB010009874.1:0-11268 GCA_902151455.1 Timema bartmani | reverse complement strand
ATCTCACAATCACCCTACCATTACACATTAGCGTAAGTGTGTATAACCCGAACGGGTAGTAAGACGCGGTGCTAATAGTAGTAATAATAATGATAATGACTCAATTCGCCAAACATTACGCATATATATATATATATAAAAGCACAGCGTCTTACTGCCTGTTCGGGTAATAATTACGATGGTTTTAAGGATGAGGAAGGTTATATTTAGAGGAATTGTACTCGCATGTGCGAGGAGGGAGAGTTGAAAGATAAAAATGAGAGTGTAAGAGGAATTGTAAAGGAAGATCCAGTCCAGGACGGGATAGAGAAGGCACGACTAAGGTTGTATGGACATGTGAGAAGAATAGAGAGGGAGAGGATGACCAGGAGGATGTTGGATATGGTGATGGGGGTAGGAGGAGTGTGGAGGAGAGGACTGGGCCAAGGTGGAGGCAGGAAAGTAGGTGATGGAGAGGTTTATGTTCCAAACAGACCCAGCCACTGGCTGATGATGAACAATGTCATATAGCTACAAATAATAAGAAATTCAAAATACACTTTCTACACTAGGGTTGAAAGCATTTTCCTTCTGTGAAAATCTTATTTTTTCACCCTTCTTCTGCTTTTCTAAAAGGAAATCACATGACACTATGAATATTAATTAATTGATTAAAGTTTTTGATCAATTTTATAAAGTAAAGTATTGTCTGGTGTTTGGTTACAATTAAAAAAAAAATTGTTTAAACATGAGACCAATTCAATATTAAAAGTCCAAAAATCCACATATTTTTGGTTGATTATCAAGAGCTAGATACCAGGGAAACAAAAAGTAATTGGTATAGAAGTATAGAATGAATCTTTGTGAATCAAATGATATATGCTAATTATATATCCAGCCACAACCCAAATTGTATTGTCATTTGTACTTTCCTTGCTCTCATGTCCAAACAACATAGGTAGGCTACTATTGAAATGTACTCGGTGAATTGACGCTTTTAAATCTCTTAATGGAACACCTAATGTTAAGCGTTTCCATAAAGTAGACTGGATAAAAGACATGTTGGAAACTGGACTGCACATGCGCAACATTTCAAAATGTCCATTGAGAGTGTGAGAAATATTTGGTCTGTTACCATTCAGCTACAGGTGTGAGTGAGCCACCGAGAACAATAGAACCATTTCCTCCACTTATTACAGGTAATTTTGCGTCCAGGGTAGGGGCTCATTTTAAATACATTTATACCTTTATCTAACTATTAATTGATATCTAGTTTAGATTCAATTTATTTAAACAATGCTTTTTATTCATTGATGGATAAAAAACACCACTTTCTATTATGTTTTGGTTTGAGTGAATCTTTGTCCTTTTCGAGATATACAGAAAAAAAACCAAGAGTTTTTGGGAAAAAAAAATTGTATATGTATAAGTTTAAAAATGTGTGAGCCGAAAGGGCTTTACAGTGTAGATATCTGTTAACACTTTCTAAAAGTCATGCCTCACCAAAGTTTAGCCATGCACTAGCTTGGCCTCAGAGAAGAATCTGACAAACCAATATTGTGGCAACAAATGTTGCTCAAGTTGCTGTTTAATTACTCTACATCGATCCGAGAATATTGGGGATGAGGGCGGAGGGTGGAATAGAGATTGAGGGGTAGGGATGGAACCGAAAAAAAATTGCAGAATGGAGAGCCCTACCATTGAATCAGTGTGCTAGCTCCTAAATTAGTTATTTCTTCTATAAATAATAGAAATGATGAAATGGTACATTTGGAGCATTGCAATGTATGGAGCAGAAACTTGGACCCTTGGGAATATGGAAAAAAAATACTTGGAAAGCTTTGAAATATGTTGCTGGAGAAGACTTGAGAAGATCAGGTGGACAGACAAGGTGACAAATGAAGAGGTTATAAGAAGAGTGGGAGAAAAGAGAACCATTTTGGATGTGATTCTTTGGTACATTAAAACAAAGTGAATCGGACACATCCTTAGGAGGAACTGTCGTCTCTATGACGTCATAGGATGAGAGGTTGAGGGAAGGAGGAGCTCAGGAAAGAGGATTCAAATATTGGATGACTTGAAGGAAAGAAGAAAATTCTGGGAGCTGAAGAAGGCAAAGGACAGGGCGCAGTGGCGATCTAAGTTCAGTGACATAGAATGGACCTGTCGTAAGACAGAATACATAATCATAATAATAATAATAATAATAATAATAATAATAATAATAATAATAATAATAATAATAATAGCTTCCACAAATATTTCATCACTTTTATTAGCTAGATTTTTCAGAGAATCCCTGCATCCTCCCTGTTTTCGAGGTGTGTGGCGGGTTGAGCCCCTGTCCGAGGTGCTCCACACCCCCCATTCCCCCCAGGTAGTTACAAAGGTCCATGGTTAACGTCTAGCGGGTTGCTGACCTTGAGGGGTCGGACCGAATCACCGCACACACGGCCGAGGTCTTACTGCTTCACTCAGTAGACAAACTTACACTCAAATAATAATGAAACAACACGCGAGCTAACGTTTATAGAATTACTAAAGAAATCTTCCCGCATTTGTATGGAGGGGAAAAAGGGAAATCATTTTAAGAGAAACCACCCTCTGCACATCCATCCGGGATTCGAACCCCTATCTCCCTGTCATCAGCAGTCACGAGATAAAACTTGTGTTTAATCAAGGTGACCAAAATGTTGTACAATTTTTTAGACTAGGCTTTATATTTTTATTATTATTTAGCACCGCGTCTTGCTACCCGTTCGGGTTATACGCTTAAGCACTAATTACGCAAATGGATTAGGAATTGGGAAGGTTGAATTTAGAAAAAGTGAATCCGCATTTGCGTGGAGGGAGAGTGGAAAACAATTTAGAAAAAAAAAACAGTTCACCCGAGTGAGATTCGAACCTCTATCTCTCCGTCCTCAGCAGTCTGGCTCCACACAACTACCGCATTAGCCAACTACGCCACCGAAGCTTTATAGGCCTACTTATTGTAACGAATTCGATAATAAATTAAGTACGAAAACATAGCCCGTCTGTGTTGGGCTTTACAAAAACAGAAATTAGTCGTCAGCAGGCCTCGGAATGCTGTCTTATAGCGCACACCTTAATTTTATTATGAATGGACACTGTTAGCATTTTTAGAAGATACCCAAACATATGTTTTATATTACTAGTATTATTTCATGGGTATTGAAATTGTCTGCAGATGTGTTGACGTATACACAAGTGAAAGTAGACCTACTGTCAGATAAAGGTACTAAGTTTTGTTGGGGAAGTCATGAGTTCGAACTCTCAACACCCACAATCCTTTCAACAGGTTCAGGCCCCGCAGCAAGTATTATCAATTGTTTTCAATAGAGAGAGAAAAATTCTGAAACATTCAGAAAAGAACATCATGTTTCTGTGCGGAGCATGTTTACTATAAAAACCATTTTATTGACATGTCTCAGTGTAGAACATGTTTACCATAAAACAATCTTATTGACACGCCGCTGTGTGGAACATGTTTACCATGAAACAGTCTTATTGACACGTCGCTGTGTGGAACATGTTTACCATGAAACAGTCTTATTGACACGTCGCTGTGTGGAACATGTTTACCATGAAACAATCTTATTAACATGTCGCTGTGTGGAACATGTTTACTATGAAACAATCTTATTGACATGTCGCTGTGTGGAACATGTTTACCATAAAACAATATTATTGACACGTCGCTGTGTGGAACATGTTTACCATGAAACAATCTTATTGACATGTCGCTGTGTGGAACATGTTTACTATGAAACAATCTTATTGACATGTCGCTGTGTGGAACATGTTTACCATAAAACAATATTATTGACATGTCGCTGTGTGGAGCATGTTTACTATAAAACAATCTCAATGACATGTCTCCGTGCGAAACATGTTTACCATAAAACAATCTTAATGACATTTCGCTGTGTGGAACATGTTTACCATAAAACAATCTTATTGACATGTCGCTGTGTGGAACATGTTTACCATAAAACAATCTTATTGACATGTCATTGTGTGGAACATGTTTACTATGAAACAATCGTATTGACTTATCGACTCGCTGAACAAGTCTCTTGGTGAAGCGCCGTCATGGAAAATTACAACACGCCGAGATTCCGTCCCTAGCCAGTCGATATGACAATAGCCTTTCCGCGTCAGTCCGGTATTGAATGAGTGACGTCACCGCATCCATGTCCGGCCAGTGCCGCCCCTAGCGGGCTCTCGCTGCACCACCAAGCCCCGCGTGTTACACAGCGTTGCCAACGATACGATCTGGATCTTACAATTACTGTAATTTCATCACCTGTACACCTCAATATTGGAATATTTCCTAAAATTAATATCTTGGGGCTCTCCTAGAGATATAAAAAAAATATTTCACTAGCTATTAATTACGGTATACTATAAAATAGCTAGATTGATCAATATCGCGTGTCCAACAACAAGCATCGCCACTTGTTGGCAAAGTGACTGGTTAGTTATTTTTTAAATAAATATATTTCTAGAAACTTAAGGTGGGATTAGTTTTGCAGTTTTTATATCAAAACGTTCATGGACAAAAGAAAAATCGATTATTTCCCCCAAAGAAACAAGAGTTTAATTTTCTTCACATGATGATAATATCCACAGTTGTTGAATATCTGTCGAGGGTGTCCTGGAATTTATTGACAACTCTTTCTCTTCATTTAAAGAGTTACTCATCTAATGCCGCTATGCTCATGACATATTCAACAACTGTTGATATCACTGTGTGAAGATAATTGAACTCTTGTGTTTCTACTAGAGCAATATTTAATTTATTTTGGCGAAAAAATATTTTGCTATAAAAACTGTAAAAAACACTGCTATTGTTTCATTTCCCGTAAATTAACACCTTGAGTGGTATCTTGCAGGATAAAATACAAACCATGTCAAGTCCGTGTACTATCGCTAGAGTTGGCCATCCTGGTGTCACAACACAAATCACAAACATTGCCATGGTTTAGCGCGGTTTATGGACAACTGTCGCATATACAAGCTATAGTGTAAGCATAGAGAAGAGCCATAACGATTTTTTGGACACGTGCGCTAAATTACAATAATATAATTTAGAATGGTTTTTCGCTGATGGGAAAGTATCAACCCCCTCAAACCCGACCAGCGGAAAAATATAAACCCATCAGGCCCGGCCAGCGGGAAAGTATAAACCCCTCAAACCCGGCCAGCGGAAAAATATAAACCCATCAGGCCCGGCCAGCGGGAAAGTTTAAACCCCTCAAACCTGGCCAGCGGAAAAATATAAACCCCTCAGTCCCAGTCAGCGGAAAGTAACAATCCCTCAGGCCACACGGCCTGAAATGCAATAGTTTGTCTCTTTTTCTGAAACTACTACTGTATTGTATAAACTTACACTCCCTTTTGTTATTCACCTACAATCACTCTTTATCATGTCCATAAGAAATATGATAAAGAGAACTATGAATTTCTTATCTCAAGTTAGAAAGCTCACTGTTAGTTCTCAAATATCAAAAAATCCCTTCATTTGTTAAGGAAGGCTAAATCCCGAGCCTAGTCTAGAGTATGGTTTTTTTATGAATAAAACTAAAAACTAGATTACAGGGTTGTTAAGAAAAAAAAGCCCTGTCGGGATCTTTCGGCTTTATTTTGGCGTGAAACATGTTTGGATATAACGCATCGTAGAATTAAATACTGCGTTAAGAGCTGAACGTCTGCGCGGCAATTTCTCTCTCCTCATTATATATTTTATTTATTATTGTCATGTCATTGCACATCACATGACTCGACGTATGTTTACGTGAAAGTAGATCTAGTTACTTTCTCAACTGCCAGATATTTCCAGTCGTAAGGAAATTAGGGCATAAGCATTACATTAAGAAAGGTTCAAGCGGAATTAACGAGAAACCGAAACATACAGAAGAATGAGTAAATAATTATGACATATTAAAAAGATATACGCGGTACAGGTTGATTTACATATGATCATGCTGTTCGTGGTGTCACGACGATATAAACCAAGAAAGAGGCAGACTTCTAAGCATGAGGGCAGCATTGAACGCTGGTCATCAGCTGATTGGAGGCGAACCATTAGCTGATTTAAGCTGGAATGAACAGTAGTAGCGTGACTTTTATGTTGAGTTTAAAACAAAAAACGTTTTCAGCCAAAATAAATAAATTATCACTCCAGTAAATAAGTTTAAAAGTATAATTCTCTGGCCATAGTAATCTCAACAGTTATAGAATACTTACTTGCCATGAGACTAATGTCAGAAGTATGCAATACCCACGAAAAAATGTTATCTATTGAGACTACGATGTGTAGACAATCGAAGCACATTTTATTTATTTTGGCCAAAACATGTTTTGTCATAAAAAAAATATTAACAATAATCGCGTTCAATTTCTTTTCATCTTAAACAAGTAGGGCCTATAGTAATAAACTAAAATGACAAGGCGTTACGTCACAGGTGACAACGTCGTTAGGGTGAGGGCGTAGGGGAGGGGAGAAAAGGTTTCAAGTGTTTTTGCAGTTTTTATAGCTAGGATGTCCTGGAATTTAATGACAACTTTTTATATGCATTAAAAAAACTCAGTATCTAATGCCGCCATGTCCAATAACTGTTGATGTCACCATGGGAAGAAAATTAAACTTTGTGTGTCTAATGGAGCAATATTTTGTTTATCGAACTTTTCTCGCGTCCCCTACACTCCCCCCCTTAAACCAAGGCACTTACACGCGTCCACCGCAGTGGCGTCCCGAGACAATACATGTCCATGCTGTATAATATGTTCACAGTGAATGGTAGCAAGCTTACCTCGCTTGTTTCCACTATGGCGTAGCTTACAAAATAGGGTCATAGTGTAATCCGTCAAGGTAATACTGGTGCGCGAAGTGTACATGGTTTTTAGTGCTCGATCTATAACTATTACAGGGTTAAGAATTAATAGCCAGAGTTATTATTTATGCTTGTTAGTAGGGAATTACTCCACTAGATATCATATTCTGAAAATTGACAAATGACACCTGGACACGGGAATCGAGGTCCCGGGTTCGATTCCCGTGTCCAGGTGTCATTTTTCAATTTTCAGAATATGTTACAGGGTTGTTTCTCGTTAACTACAAGCGCAAGCAGATTATTTGAATGATTAACAAGCTGTTTCAACGCCAACGTGTCATTTTCTTCTTTTCTTGAAAAGTTTTTTTTTTTAATTTATAATGAAATTTATCAGGCACAATTGTTTAGCAAGGTGTTACCTAGAGAAGTGTTGGAGTGGTGGATTTCAGTGAACGAAAGACATCAAAATGTTGGAAGCCGATAAAAGAAGACTTGAAAACGAGCGTTGAGTAAATAAAAGACAAATCAAGGTCTTCTTAGTAAAAAAAAAGTATAACGGAATGAAGGTCGACCCTGAGACAATGGACACCCCATCACGGTCCACTACGACGCAACGTTCAGCTAGGTTGAAAACCGTCCGAACGTAATCACGTGACGAGATCTAAGCCAACCACAAGATTTCAGCCTCATCGGCGTTGTACGCTCGGCACGGACCTTTTTAGCTTTCCTTTTTCTGCGCGACAACATCTGCCTGGAATACCGACTCAAACCAGTGCGCGTGCGCCTACAAAGCGAGATACTAGCAGACAACCGCATCTACTGTCGTTTGGTGGTCTTTAACAACTCGTTAAAATAGAAGGCACTCGAGTCGTTTTGTTTCGTTTCACGACACAACACAATTATATGAAAACATCCAATCTTGTGAATAGTCAATTAATATACAGGCTGTTTATTTTCTAGACCAGAGATTCTTAACCGGGGGGGCCACGAAAGGTTTTTTGAGAGCTTCAAAAACAATTATTTAAAATGTTATTTGCTTATTAGTGAAGTACATTTTCTTAAATTTTACTTTTTGGAAGCAAAAATTTGATGATTTACTCTTGATTTTCCGGGGTAATGGAGGGGAAGCACGGATAATACAAATAATCCACATCTGTTTACCACCGCCGTTCAAAATTTGCTGCCCTTTGTTTCTACTTATTTATGTGAAGAGGGATTTTCCACGATGGTAGATATTGAAACGAAGCAGTGAAATATACTCCGAATCAACTCCTACATGCGAATAGCATTTAGTAATAATACAATTGAAACAAGAATATACCAATTAGTGGAAAGTGTTCAAAAGCAGAGGTCCCATTAAATACATTTAGGTAAGTTAATCTTTGTTTTTTATTTGTTTGTTATTATGATCAGAAAATAAAGCCACTATTTTAGAATCAATCTTATTGAATGATATGTTAGTAAAAAGTAGGGGGTCGCGAGTAATAAAAGGTTAAGGCGTATCAAGCTCGTTGGATAGAAATGGCCGCATAGGAAATTGAAAGTACTGAAAGGGCTGCATTTAAACAAATACTTCCTGAAGTCAAAATCACTCAACATTAGTATAATTTTATTACAAAGAGAAAATTATGATGCAAAATAAAATACTAGCTTCGTATTTTTTCCCTGGGAATCTTTTTTCATGGTTTTTTTGTCATTGAGTCTCACTACCTGATCAGGTGGAACACATATGTACTAAAACGCTAATGTGATAGGGATACGGAGAGTCGAATTTAGACGAAATGTATCCAAATTTACATGGAGGTAGAATGGAAAACCGTTTAGTAAAACCCACCCTCAGTGCACCCTATCGGGATCCAACCCCGATCTCTCCATCTTCGGCAGTCTAGTCTAACACGAGAGTAGCGCATCAAAGTCGCTTGTAGAGAAAATCGACATGTCTCGGTGCTAGCACCATAATCGGAACACTTAAAACATAGAGGGGGTTTAGGGGGGTATTAACCCAAAGTTTCTTATGGACTGCATGGGTTAGGCATATTATGTTATTTCTACAATCATGGACAACATTAATATTATATTAATGTTCCTTAATCTAGTTTCCTGATTATGGTGTTAGCACCGAAACATGCCGATTCGGTCTGCAAATAGGCGACATATTATTATATAAAGGTGCGGCAGAAGGGAGTAACTTTACAGTTTTTATAGCATTACATTTTTTTGGCCAAAATAAATCAAATATTTCTCCAGTAGCAACATGGAGTTTAATTTTCTTCACATGCTAATATAACAGATCTTGAATATCTATAAAAGGGTGTCCTGGAATTTTGTCAAAACTTTTGAAATAAGGAGAAAATGTTTTAACAAAATTCCAGGACAGCCTTGACAAATATTCAAGATCTGTTGATATTAGCATGTGCAGAAAACTAAACTCTATGTTGCTACTGGGGAAAAAATTGATTTATTTTGGCAAAAAAATGTATATTCTATAAAAACTGTAAAAATACTCGCGCTCCCTTCTGCCGAACCTTAAAGAAGTAAGGACTAACAATAGCTAAGGAGATGGTTTCAATATTTCTGACATAAATACATTATTACTAATCAATACTCATTTGTAAAAAACTGCTTTAGTTTTATTTTATAAATTGTAACAATTTTAACATGTTCTATTTTTAAAATCCACCTTATTTTTATTATTATTATTTTATTTTTATTATTTTTATTAGTTTTATTATTATTATTATTATTATTATTATTATTATTATTACTACTACTACCACGTCTTCCTAACCATTTAGGTTGTACACACTTACGCTAATGTGCAATGGTAGGGTGATTGTGAGATGTAAATGGAGGACCTACTGTTTAACGTGGGATCCGAACCACGGTGGAGGCCTGGCATTCCTCACATTCACAAGTTGTGATTATTGTAATTATACATTTAAGCTTTTTGATTCAATTTCTTAGCAAGCTATTTTCAAATCTAACTTGAGTACTTCCCTGCACACAAATACATTATTTGATAATTTTGTAAGCAAGGTGTCACATTTTAAATATTTTAATTTGATGAATTTCACTAGTTTGTAAAATCAGTTTAAAGAGTAACAAAACAATTGAAATAATTACCTTCATTATTAATAGTTCTACAAGTTCGATAAAAAAAATTGGACCTTGGGCCACATTGTATGTTGATCCATCATAAGTCCGAATACACCTTGGCTCAGCCGGTAACGTGTGTCTAGTGAGCTAAGGATCCCAGGTTCGATTACTCGCATGGCCGAAAAATGTATCATTGGTTAAATGTGGTTTTCCCCCTTTTTCACAGTGATAAATTAGCGGTAAGGGGCCGGATGTTGTGGTCGTTCTAGAATAAAGTTAATTAAGTCGCGACCCACTTCAGTGGCTACATGGTCTTAGGTGTCACTCTCACAATATACTAGACTGCAGATGACGGAGAGATCGTGGTTCGATCCCGGTCGGGTGCGCCGAGGGTGGTTTTCCTAAATTGTTTCTCACTATCTCTCCCCACGCAAATGCAGGTAAACTTAATCTAGATTTAACCTCATCATCCTTAACCCATTAGTTTAATTATGGGATAGATTGTATGCGGTTTGAGTTTGACATGCCTAAAAAGACAGTAGAATTTGTTTCTATCAGCTGTTCTCTGTTCGCGTCGCAAATTATCATAGATATACGAAGTTACCTACCCGTGACGTAACGGTAATTCAAGATAGGATTTCCATTTTTAGTGTACTTATACTCTGATTCTGGTAGGAAGAACAGTATCTGGTAGTTACTAAAATAATTTAATATATTCATACATCAAGCCATGCTATATGCAGTTGTAACTTTTGATAGATATCATCAACAGGCCTACTTATAAAATAATAATAATAATATAGCGAAATGTTATCAATGTCGGGCGCAGAGAAATTTGGTAATGTTTCAATTTTCTCTACTGTTCTACCAACCAAAATCAGGGTTTACGTTTTATTTGGCGAGTTTTAAAGATAACACTAGGACAAAAACAACATACCTACATACATTCTTAATTTTAAAGATAGCCAAACAGTTTTTTTCGTAAACATAATTTGGTTTATTCAAGAAAATGTTCGGTAAGAATCTTATTCCTGCCAGGATGTAAATTTAAAAAGTCTGTGAAAGCATTGTATATCTATCTAGAATATGAAACAAGAAAATGCAAATTAATGCTGTCTGGACGCAAATAGAAGAGTGAGTGTTATCAACATATAAACAAGACCCCTCCCCCCTTATATTTGTACATTGGTATCTAAGTGAGATAGTGCGTCAAGCTTACAATTCACCAAGTGTCAACTACACATGTGAATTTTCCCTATCTTATTTCCTGAACGGGAAATTTTCAATTATTATTTCTGTAAAATAATTTCAAGTGATTAAATGGATAATAATAATA
>CABFWB010009873.1:0-11270 GCA_902151455.1 Timema bartmani | reverse complement strand
GATACACAGTCTCTAGGATAAACAGTATCTAGAATACTCAATATTTAGGATACACAATCCTATGGCGAGATTAGTTCATATAATCCATAAACAATGCAAAGTGTGGAACAGTTCAGGCTATATTTAAACTTTGGTTATAAACAAGCTTTAAACGGAAGTATCCTTTTAACGAGCACTGCTCTAATCCACAGCCCTTAGTATGAGTCTTTAAGGTGGGGTGCTATTGAGCGTGAGTTTAGGGCAGAAGAATATTTAAGTTTTGATAGCATAAACATTTTTCGGCCAAAATAAATCAAATATTTCTTCTATAGAAACATAGATATTAGTTTTCTGCACGCGCTAATCTCAACAGTTGTTGAATATCTGTCAAAGGTGTCCTGGAATTTAATGAAAACTTTTTCTCTTTATTTAAAAAGTTTGTCACCAAATGCCGCTATGCTCATGACAGATATTCAAAAACTGTTGATATTAGCACGTGCATAAAACTAAACTATATGTTTCTATAGAAGAAAAATTTGATTTATTTTGGCCAAAAAATTTTTATGCTATAAAAACTGCAAAATCAATACGCTAAACTCGCGCTCACTAGCACCCCACCTTAAGGTAAGAGCGTTGGGAACGTGAGAAAAGGTAATTGTTTCTGTGGTTTCTATACAAAAACATTTTTGGTTAGAATAAATAAAATATTGCTTGAGTAAAAACATAAGGTTTAATTTTGTTCACGTGGTGAGATCAACAGTGGTTTAATATCTGTCAAGAGCATTGCGGCATTAGTTAACAATTTTAAAAAATTAAGATAAAGAGTTGTCGATTAGTTCCAGGACACCCTTGACAGATATTCAACAACTGTTGATATCATGTGGAGAAAGAAAATTATATTCATCGACTGAAGCAATAATTTTTGTTTATTCTTGCTCAAAAAAAGGTTTTTGTCATACGAATTGCAAATATACTGACCTTAGTTCCTTCCAGGGTTTTCTAGCAAGCTTTTAATTATTTCAAACGTTTTATTTTCATATTTGGAAACCATATTTTTATTTTCTCTTGACTAACAAACTTTATCTCTGTCATTAACTATCCCCCCCCCATATATTTGTCATGATTGCTTGCGGGTGGGGTAAGGTCGCAGGCAAGGTAATTGTGTGGGTTCGAAATAATATGTATGTTTACGAATTTTGGTTTATAGTAGTAACTAAAAGATAATACAAAATGGGATGTTAGATGAAAGATAAATAAATAAAGAGACTGGACACCCGAGCTCGTGGAAGTACCGGCTTAACTCGTGGAAACTTAGACCGATGGAATTGACTGACACTGCGCATGACCCGTACAGAACTTGATCTCGGGACCCTCGGCTCAACGGATGCTCTCTAATTACAAGTGATACTGATGACCCGAATATGCCGTCTGATATAATATGGCGTTGGTCAGCGTAACTGCCTGTGATATTGATGGAATTGTGAGAGCGCCAATGCCGAAAAATAATAGTCTTTTATACCCCGTAATGGCTCCTTTCCTGGCCAACTAGTTCAATTATTGTTATGAATTGTCAGCATTCCCCTGCAACCTTTCTAGTTCGTTACTTCTTAGATGCTAAATCAGATATTTTAGCGCGTGCGTCCACTCGATTTATATAAATAAAAAACAACAACATTGCTCAGGGTTATGACACTACCCCGGTTTTTAGTTAAGATATTGAAACACATTTTTCAATAACAAACAATTTAAATATTTTTATTCTTACCTTACACATATTTACTAAATTTCTGAGGAATTTTATAAAGCGCTCCTGCTATATTTTCTGCTAGGCTCATTGGTATTGTTACATTTACATTTGGTGAGGCAGGTGATTCAGTATTTATTTCCCAATAAGTTTTGTTTACTCTCCCTAGAAAATATAACACGGTAATGGGCGCCCACAGTAACGGGCAAGGGGGGGTACTTCCCCCCCTCCCGGGATTATGTTTTCTTTGACAAGAAAATATTGTTAACATTTCTTAATATTCTGGTTTGCCTTACAATTTTTTCTACCAACATTTAACAACTATCAGATTTACAATGATGATATATTATCACCACATCCACTCGACGCATTTCCGAATAAAACCTGTCACTACAGTTTAAACAATTGTTGACATTTCATTCTAATCTTCTCTTCTGAGAACAGAGAAAACGAAGTCTATCAAGTGTTGCTGTATTTTTTAGTATATTTGCAGTGCAATTATAATGTCGGTACAAAGCAGACATTTTTCCAGGTGCGCGCGCGCATGTGTGTGCGTGTGTGAATATATTTTGCCCCTCCATGGAAAAATGTTTGCGGGCGCCCATAAACACAGTCACAATGATAATACAACACAAAATTACCACAGTGGGTATTCCGTAGCTATAGGCAATCACTTTACAAAATTGCCTTTCCTCAATTCTAGCTTTGCCTGGCTTATTAGTTTATAAAGTTCCACTTTTGAGTCACTGGAAATTACATAACTCTCCAGCGTCTTTTGCAAGTGTGTTGAAACATCTGAGTGAGAAAAACTAAAACGTTCTTTCCACATTGCATGTTCTATCTCATAGGAACCGCATAGCATTCCACTGACTCTTAACCTTCAATGTGCCCTGATGAACTGCAAGAAATGTAAACATTTTCCTAATTAAATCACAATTAGAAGCATTTAGTAAATTTACTATCCTCCCTGAATGCGTTAGAGTCTTTGTAACGGAAGGGATGGGTCTTGTGCTTTCCCTATAAACAAATGTAACTTCGGTGTCCTCGGATACGGTGTACATCCTTCCTGGTAGTTATTCTTTTAAAGGACCCTTTGAGATGCTTACCCTTCTTTTACAATTACTCTTGTCCCCTTTAAACATGAACCAATTAAAAACACAATCTTCTACGTTACTAACTAGAAGCATTAAATCCTTTTGACAAATGACCAAATTTTGTCTCTCACAATCAAAAAAATAACTTTTGTCTAGTGACCTAAAATATATCCTATCTTTGCTTATTAAGAATACTTCATTAAGTTCAAATTCCACATATATTCCCGTTTGGTACAAAGGTATCGGAACTGTGTGAATCTTATACTGCTCATAAATCCCTTCTCTTGTCAATAAAGGTATATGTAAATTATCTCCTATTAAAATAGTATTCACAAAACTCATTCTGTAATAATCGTACAAATTAACTGGTTTCACTGGATGTATCATTGAGAAAGGGGGCCTCGCGTTCTCGCTTATTACAGTTAATATTTTTAAAAATAACTTCGGCTCAATAAGCCTACTGCTCAATCGGTTTTTCTAACTGGTTCCAAAGCAGAACGAAAATTACTTAACTCTAACTGAACGTTTCTTCTGATACTCTCAATAATAGTCCATTTATATCTACTTGTGAGGTGAGAATATTATTGACTCCATGCTGGAATTAAATTGCACATACATCCTTCAGTAATGTTCAATATAATCCCTTGCCAATTTAGTAGTAAACTTAGTGCTATTCACTGTTTTTTCCTGTAACCCTTTCATGAACACCAAATGGTTGTCACTGTCCACTAATAGTCCATCCTGCGCCTGATCTAACTGGTCTAGTTTTTACTTTAACAAGGTCAGACCCTAGAAATTCAAAGCTCCGAACAGGTTGTTAAGTATCTTCCCTCCTAGATCAATTAAGACTATTTCCTTACGTGAACTCTTGGTAGGCACTAACTTAGTGAGGCTACCTAATTCTACACTAAATTGAAGAAAAACTTGCCTTAGTTTCTCTAAGGAAACCCGGAAGTTAACTGCCCAATTATCTTCTCCTTGGTCCTCAAAAAATAACCCTGTTCCTATTTTCTGGACAATTTTAATTGACTCTTTAAATTTATCATGTACTTCTAGTAGGGGTTTTATTCAAAAATCTAAGACCATTTGATAATTGTTTTCAGACAACACTATATCCTTCTCATATTCAAATTTTATCCCCGCGTTTGGTGGTTGGATTAAAATTGAATTTTCCTGGGGACGAACCCATGACTTCTCTATGACTAACATTAAAATTATCTACCATAACGACATAATTACTGTGTTACATAAAAACTAGTAATTACAATCAACAAAATAACAACACTATAGTTAACCCTACAAACCAAATTTACATTTAAAATACTCTCTTAGTTCTTGTCCTTTATTTCATTTGAGCTGATCATCACATTCCTTTTCAGTTCATCCATTTGGTGAAACTTACTTGTCGTGGTTTTCCCCCTATGTCCTTCACTTTACTCTAGAACACTCTACTCTAGCAACACAACACTGGATACTCTTACTGCACACTTCATTGCCAACGTGAGTGGAACTAACAGCTGTGGTCTGGCGGCTTAAGGCGTGCTCGTATTCTTCGACTGCTGCTGGCGCTCAGTCTGGGGAGTGATGGCCGGACCTCGCTCAGCTCCTGTCGACCTCCTGGTTGATAGGGGTCTTGCGCGGTCTGCGCTTTGAACGAATCTCTGGATCTGGTGAAAAAACTAGACTAGGATTACTAGACACAAACAGTTTTAATCTCCCCACATTCACTACCTCTGAACAGTATGGGAGCTGAAGGCGTACGGTGACCTTATTTATTATTTCTAAGACTTTATATGGCCCTTTAAACTTTGCCTGGAATTTCTAATTTGGTTATTTTTTCAAGGTTGTATGTGTTAGATAGCTCCAGTCTCCAACTTGGTATCTAGTCGGTTGTACTTTCTCGGCGTATTGTTTAGCATGTCTCAAAAACTACTCATGGTTGTACCTTTCTCCACAGCTTCTGAAGTCCAGCCGCCACATCTAATACAATATTATTCGATAGCTCTGCAGGTAGCCTGGTCCTGGTAAAAGGCGTAACCATCATATTCCCGTAGATCACTTCATATGAGGACATCTTAGTGCTTGAATGTACTTGGATATTATATGCAGTCATTACATAAGGTAAATAGATGTCCTAATTGTTCTGACTCGCGTTGACAAAATGTGACAGCATTTTACTTATTGTTTGATGTACTTTCTCTGTTCTTCCACTACACTACGGGTGAGCCGGACTTGGATTTAACTTATTTACTTTTAACAACTTGCATAGCTGCGTCATGAAATCCAACATAAAATTAGCCCCTTGGTCTGACAAAATACTTGTCATAACCCAAAACTTCAAAATTCATTCGGAAATTAACACTCTAGCAACTGTCTCTGCTTTCTGATCCGGAATGGGTATCATCAGCAAGTATCTTGAAAAATGGTCTAAAGCGGTTAGAATGTACTTATTCCCGCCCAACGCCTTAGGCAGGGAACCGACAATATCTAATCCAACTCTCTCGAAGGGTGAGCTACTTCCGGTATACTGTACTAGTTCTGGTTTAGTTACTCGCTCCAGAGTCCTCTTATGGCAGTTGTCACAACTAGCTACGTAGTTATCTACATCGTAACGTCTTGGAGACTACCAATATGACTCTGCAATCCTAAGGTTGGTGGGTTATCTCCCGGCGTGTCCTGATAACATATAGTCGTGGTTTTCACGCACGGTAATTTCTATTTCTCCCTTTGGTACCACTAGTCCTTAATCCTCGTTTAGTTTCCCTGTACAGCATTTCATCCCTTGTTGTAAATTGGGGTTGGTCTCCCCACTTTTGACAATCCGATTCATCCCCACTCAGCTTAAAACTGTCGTTAATTCCCAAGGTAACTACTCTTACCTTCATGGATATCTCTTCATATATCATAGCAGTGAGTGTTACGAATAGTTCTTCACGCATTCGAAATTAATCATAGAATTTTTGGTGGATGACTAAAATATATGGAAAAAAACGTGAAAAACCACCGAAGGTGCAAAATTTCACATTAAGAGGGTGAATCCGCATTACTCAACTTCTTTCTAGACGTATACGCCGGCACCTCCATACAATTGTATTTATGGAAGCCACTAGAACTGCATTCATCTTTTGTGATCTATTTGATCTTAATTAGTTGACTCCATGATTAGACACAGCAGTGTGAAAGTCTTGACTCTAGAGTCAGATTGTACTTGACTCCATTAGACTCGACTGGGTACTCGTTGGTGTGTAACCAACCTTATCCTGGGGTACTTAAGCTAGACATAGGAATAACACTATAATACGTTTAAATTATTAAGTAAAACAATATATTAGTTTGAAGAATAAAAAGGTGGTCTCTTTCTACTGTCCCTCTTCCTTTTATATCCTTCCCTCTGGGAATGATATCAGCAGAAGAAGTGTAATTTCTTCCTCTGTTTACGGATTCCTTCCAACGCTATCTCTCTTGGTCGGTCAAACCAGCTCCAGTGTCTAGACTGGTCTCGCTGGCTCGGTTGAATTACATTTGGGAGACGGATCTCTCGGGATCGTGCAGGTTTTACAAAAAATGGCAAGGAGGAGGTGTACAGCCAGAGTCCAGACTAGCGAGCAGAGCCTCGAGTCTAACCACGTCACGAACTGAACCTCAACATTCCTGCGAGACATATTTTGCTTCATAAAGTTATGTACTTCGGTGGATGAAACACGCAATAAACAGGTAAAAATTAAAATTGGCTGCCATGGCATAATTTATTTACACCTTGTAACATAGAAAAAAAGACAGGACAAACGACGGTGGCAAACTCAAATTTACTTAAGGGGAGTGGATTACAGTGGAAATAGTTTGCTTAACTAACTTAAATTTCAAGAAATTAGTAGTCAATCCAAAAACTTAACTCAAATGTCACCAAGGGATTAAGCATCTAATTGTTTTGATTGGGCTAAAAGTGCAAAAAAAAGTTCATGTTCAAGAGAATCCATAAGTGTGAATGAAATACTCGCAATAACATTAAGATTCTTAGCAACCGGTGACACTTATACCAGTCTGCAATACCTATTTAAGGGCTCTAAACAGAGTATATATATATATATATATATTTAGACCCGACCGGGATTCAAGCCCCGATCTCCCCGCCTTGAGCACGCCAGTCTAACACGAGATTGACGCGTTAGACCACTACGCCACTGAAGCAAACTGGGACATATTTACCCCCAAAATCTACCTAGGTTGACAGTCTATTCTTTGTTCACCCCTCTCTCTCAGAGGTAGTTTCAAACTTATATTAAGTGTACAACAAACTTTCTAAGAGAAAGTATTACCATAATTGTACAATTTACAACATGCGAGTAGTCATGTAACTGTAAATATTATTTTTAATTTTTAAAGATTAAATTAATTTTTATTTATTTCCCTTGGCCTAATGTAAAACGAGTTTGCAGTTAGTATTTAATATGTCAATTATAAAAAAAATTAATCTCAATAAAAATTGCAAGGTGTAGTAAAATTTACAGCACGCAACTGCTCATCTAAGATTTCAAGCGCGTGTGACGGAAGGTTAATTAAAAATAAACAATAATTTAAAGTTGCAAGTGGCTCGGCTCGCTATTCTGGACGCAGCTTAACAGGTATTATTAATATCTATCAAATATGACAGCTGCAGATGATATGACTTGACCTACCTATATGAACATTGTTTTAAAGGACCTGTGAGGTCGTATTACACATTGTGGTGGGTGAATAGATTGTAAAAAGCAAATGGCAACGCTGAAAACCGGAGAGCAATGCGACGCCTGGTTCTCGAGATATCCCAGGTACAAGCGAGCAGACAGTGATGACGTCCCCTGCACCTGCAACCACAATCTGTGTGTCGTGTCGCTGAGGATTGGAGTAGAAAAGTAATGTTTAATATCATGTCGTCCCGATGTTGTGTTTATATATGTCCGAACAGTGCTGATAAAAACAAAGACGTAAGTTTCCTCAGTTTGCCTAACAGGGAAAGGTCACCAAGCAGATATAAAGCATGGTTGGGTAAAAGTAATCGCAAGGCATTTCTTCCGGGGGAAACCGCCACAGTATGCTCACAACATTTTAACAATGATTACTTTGAAAATTCATCCGTGTACAAAACAAAACTTTTAAAAATCAAGACTCCAAAACAGTTAGAAAAGAGTGCGATTCCCACAATAAAGATGAAAGGAGAAGGATCGCCTAAGAAGAAATCGATGTCTACTTACCAGAGAAAGAAAAAGATTGTTGAAGACAATGCGTGTTCGAGTGCATTAGATATTTGCGAAGTGGTAGCTGTTGAATGTAATGAGCCCGGAAGTGAGAGCTGTTACGAAACTAACGAATCATAAGCGCAGCCACGACGAAGACATTAAATGTGAACTCGGTACAGACTGTTATAGGAATATTCTTCCTACAACCGAAAGCAGTATGGAGGAAGACAATGACGATTGTGATGACAACTACGTTGTAAGTGACGAGAGCATAAATTCGGATAGTGAGAAACAAGAAACACAATACAAAAAGCCGCTGAAAAGTAAGCAAAGAAATGGAAAAGGTTTTGGCAGGCAGCTTTTTTATAGTGGCGTGTGGTTCAACTATTTGAATTTTGCTTGCTGTGTGGTAGGGCCGTATGTGATGTACAGTCAAGTGTAAAAGGAGCTTCACTTAGAGTAACTACAAATTGTACAGAAGGTCATATCTGTGTATGGCATTCACATTCTAATAGTAATAAGCGATATTCACTAAACATTCGACTAGCAATGCCAATGTATTTGTGTGGTATGAGCTATTTTTTTATTTAAAAACTTTTCAGATACTTTAGGCCTTAAAATTATTTCTAATAACTGTTTCTATAATAGTGCTAAGCAGTATGTAGTTCCGGCAATAAAAAATTTTGGTTAGACGAAAAAGTTCATAATTCGAAAACGCAAATGAGGTGAGACTAACTAGCAGGTGACGGACAGCTCAACAGCCCTGGTTTCTGTGCGAAATATATGACTTATACTGCAATGGACATTGACAGTGGGAGAATCGTAGACTTTGTGATATTACAGAAGGGACAAGCAGCATGTGAAACTTCACTAGGCAGGTTAATAAAAAAGTGCACAGTCCCACTTTTTGTGATTGATCGACATCGTGGCATTCGAAAAATGATGCGTACTAAGTTCAGCGCCACGAAGAACTCAATGACTGTGAAAGAAAATAAAAGAAATGGTTTAGAAAGTCTAAAGAAAAATTCCATGTTATTTTCAAAATTATTTGTGATGACAAATTGTTAGAAGATGTACGGCACACTAAAAACTATTGTCACACCGGCAAATCAGAATCTTTCCACAGCATTGCGCTGAAATATAAGCCTAAGAGAAATCACTTCAGTTATAATGGAATGGTTACACGTACAGTATTATCCATACTGGATTTTAATTATAAGTTAAGAAAAACCCATGCTGGATGGAAACTCAAGTATTCGAAACCATTAAAGAAATGGGTTGCTGAAAACAATTACAAGACAAAAACAGGTAATTGGGGAAACGAAATTCTTTCCATGGTTATGTAGGCAGTACGAGATAGTTGGATCTTATAGATGGGCGATGACCCATACACAACAACTGACGTGCCAAGGTGTGTTTCTCCCGTTCCTCGACCAGAGTCCTTGGGTGAAATTCATCAGTTTTCAAGGTTCCGTGATGTTTTGTAAACATGGACATTTTTAAAACTTTATTCACTCACAGCATTGGGACTGCATTTCAAAAAATAATATTACAAGTATTTTTGGAATGGGTTAATTATTTATATAGTATTTTATGCAGTATTTTACATTGCATAGTATGTACTATGTAATGTATATAAAATACAGAAAAATTTCAATATTTATAGAAAGTATGTCGTGTAATATGCAGTGCAGGCAGTGAATCCTATAAATACCATTATGTTCTAGATATTTGTTCCGTATTGCGTTAACTGCACAAGATGGAATTACTACATGGTTTCTATAACCGATAGCAGTCCAGGAGACAAACTTCTTATAAGCAGCGTAGTGCCAAGTTCTGTTTATGGAACTGTCTGAACTGAGAGGACGTTTTTTGTTTAGGTTTTTTGTTTCAAGGTTTAAATTATGTCGTGTCATTGTTAGCACCTCTAGCACTGTCTAGGATAAGCCTGTTAAATGAGATATTAAGTGAAATGCACTGATATTGATTTGATTTAACAGTTTTAACATTGCCAACCTCACAGCAACACACACATTTTTGTTCCATTACCATGTTTGAACACTGTCNGCCAACCTCACAGCAACACACACATTTTTGTTCCATTACCATGTTTGAACACTGTCCACACAAACACCGTTCATCATTCTCACTACCGGTAAGTGAATCATCTTCAGTATGTCTTCTTTCTGGTTCAAACTGGTATGGTTCGATATTCGCATCCCTAATGTCTGTCACAGCGTAACAAAGAAAGAGCACAAACTACAATTAACGCAGAATGTTAACGTTTGCGTAGTAGAAAGGTTGTGCTTTATCTTCTTGGCTGCAGCCGGCCTACGATGACGTCACGCCTGACTAGATTGGACACTTCCGAGCCGCGTATCTCTGGAACTAAACCACGCTCGCACGTAGGATTTTTTGCATAAATAGTTTGTGTGAAATGATCTTCCGAGTTAAAATATTACTGAAATCTGAGCTTTTTAAGCTCACAAGTTCCTTAAGTAAGCTGTAGGCCGGGTCGTGTGAGGAACGGATTGACCACCCAGCGCACAAACAACNTCTCCCTCATCCTTCTCCCGGTGATTGACCACGCAGCGCACAAACAACCCAAACCTCTTCTCCCTCATCCTTCTACCGGTGATTGGTCACCCAGCGCACAAACAACCCAAACCTCTTCTCCCTCATCCTTCTCCCGGTGATTGGTCACCACTTTCAATTCCTCCGTGATTTATTGGTTGAGTCACAAATAACTTCACTTGAATACAATATTGGACTAAGTAGGCGACGGTGAGCCAACCTTTTCTCCAAGCTCGTGTTTCTATAAAACCTACAACTTTATTAGAGAAAGACCAAATCATCTATAAACCATCCAGGTTGGGTCAGTGGCAGCCGAACTTTACTTGTGTGGTGTGGAGGGGTTAATTAACATAAAATAGGTTTTGAAGAACTTGTTTCTCTCCTCCAGGCCTAAAGAGTTCTGGGGTCCTATCCCGGCAAATGTTTGCCTTTAAGGCACGCGATTCGAGTGGACCTTACCTGGAATTACTTTTGAAAACTAAACTCGATTAGGATCTATTTAAAGTGGTCTCTACTCAGAATTTTTTTGGAATGTGATCGCCCCCAGTAAAATTTAGAACAGTTCTCACCTGATTTTTTAAAGTGTTAATTCGATGCCTTTCGAAGCCATTTGTAGTTTGTTTTTAATCGTTTCATATTTTAAAATATAAGAGAGGAGTGAAA
>CABFWB010009872.1:0-11270 GCA_902151455.1 Timema bartmani | reverse complement strand
GTACACTACCGTAATAAAGCTGAAGTCATGTATCCATGCGAAGCTCTAGAGTTGCGAGTGGTAGTAATGCCCTTAAGGGAAAAATACCCGAGGTGCCAGCCGGGATTCGAACCCAGGACCCCTAGGCTCGTAGCCAGGTGCACTGACCACTACATGACGGGTCCGGTTAAAACATTGCTAATGAACATGCATGTCATTACATTTCCCCTGGTACTCATGAGTTGCTTGTAACTTCCTCCGTTATTCTAAGACTCCTCACTTAGCTCAGATCCACTTGTCTTGTTAGGGTCATAAGGCTATATCCTGGCAGAAGTAAATATATCTGTGTGTAATCTCTGTTACAATAATCTGATGTCATCTTGGCAAAGACTATTTGTAAATTATTCCCTTCTATTTAGTATTAAACAACTTTAAAACCATTCCAAACAAAATCATTCACTTCCTTTTAGTGCGAGTCTTTTTGGTCATATAGAAAGTGAGGGGGACAGAATAATTAATTTGTACAGTTCTGATAGATTAGCAAAGCTATTATATTTTATAATTACAGTTATAGCACATCTAAATATTATTCTTTAGATTGAAAAATGACACCTGGATATGGGAATAGAACCCAGGACCTTTGTCTTAATATGCCAATGCTCTAACCACAGAGCTATCTAGGAGTCGTCCTGTGCCTAGGGTCATTCTTCACATATATTTTAAGGCAGAGTCTCTAATGGACTTGTAGGAATCATCAGCTACATACTATTGGCCAGTTAATATCACGAGCTATAAGATAACGCAGCCACCTTCGACTCGATAATGATTTTATACTGCCAATAGCACAATGAAAACTGTACATATGTTTATATATGTGTTATAATCTAAACTTAAGCAAGTTTCAAAACTTGAAGATCTAATACAGTTTAAGAAAATTAATTCTTAATAATATTTTGAAATATTTAGCTTAGGAGTTAAAACACTACATTTTGGTTGAAACAATCACCTTATTTTGCATTATTCTGACAACCTTGGTACACCCCGAAATGTACATTATTTTCATTAAGTTCAGGAAATGATATTTGTTTCACTACTTGAATATCCCTGCTTTAAAAAAAAATGATAAAGTCAAACACCTTATCTCACTCGGTAGTGTGTGTCTCTACTGAGCTAAGGGTCCCAGGATCAATTCCTGGCATGGTCGAAAAATTTATCATTGGTGAAATGTGGGCTTCCCCTTTCACAGTGATGAATTAATGGCTGGGGGCTGGATGTTGTGTCTGTTTTAGATTTAAGTTAGTTTATAAGTCATATCCTGATATAATAACTCAGTTCAGAAAGTGCACATTAAATAGGCCTACCTCAAATAAATGAAAATGAAAAAAAAATTATAAAGTTCCTAAGTCCCCATATTGAGATAAATAAATAGATACTTATCAGCAACTGGAGAAAAAAATAATTCTCAAGCAGAAATTAAATTAATGATTAGTTTTATTTTATATTAAAAAAAAACTTAATGGCGTGAGCCCGCAAGCCAGCTATACCAACTAACATTAGTTTAAGAAAAGTATTTTGTTAAATATTAACAATGGTTTCAAAATTGGTGACCTAAGAAAATTAATTATGTGAAAATATACTGAAGGTAATTTTTTTCCCCCTATTTTGTAATTCAAACATACAAATGCAATATTTAACTGGTTCATCATAATCATCATCATCATCATCATTATTTATGTTTTATTGGTTGCAGGCATCTTGTTGCAAGAACCATATTCTGACAGTGACTGAGACTGGGAACTGCTGGCAGTATCTTACTGATACAGGAACATGGAAACAAATTTCTAATTTTGTAGCAACAGAAACTTGCTCATCAGTTCGGATTGTGAACGTTTGTTGCAGTGAGACTTTGAATATCGCCCTTTCAGAGTCTGGTAGGAGGAATACTCTGTTCATATCACAATGACAATTATTAATATCATAGCTAGATAGTTTCAGTCAGAAAATGCTTTTAATAAATCTTGCATTGCTGACTTTTAGGCATGGTCTACAGCATTCCTGTAGCTATTTCAACTCCCTCAACCGAGAAAGTGGTTCAAGTCGCATGTGGCCTTGAACATTGTTTACTACTCACAGCCACAGGACAAGTGTTTTCGTGGGGCACAGGAACGTAAGGCAAACACAATGCACTCTTAGTGAAAATATTTTAAGAATCAAATAGCCAAAACTATTATTTATGCTTTTAGTGAGGATTACTCCATCTAGATATCATATTATGAAAATTGACACCATGACACAGGAATCAAACCCGGGACCTTTGGCTTAGTACGCCAATGCTCTAACCACTGAGCTATCCAGGATTCATCCTGTGCCCAGGGTCATTCTNTCCTGTGCCCAGGGTCATTCTCCACTCATATTTTAAGGCAGAGCCTATGATTTCCACACGTCCATAATAGACTCTGCCTTAAAATATGAGTGGAGAATGACCCTGGGCACAGGATGAATCCTGGATAGCTCAGTGGTTAGAGCATTGGCGTACTAAGCCAAAGGTCCCGGGTTCGATTCTTGTGTCCAGGTGTCATTTTTCAATTTTCAGAAAATATTTTAAATTATACTTAACATAAAACTTTAGTGGTCTCAATGAAGGAGGTCTTTATAAAGACAATTTTTCACTCACCCTTCATGCAAAATGTGGATAAATTTCCTCTAAATTCTACCTTCCCCATCCCTACCCCATTATTTCATTTGGAACATGTTATGCAGAAACAGACCAATTGTCAGAGACATATTTTAACAGGAAATTACATTTTAAAAACCTTTCTAAAAAATGATTCTGATACTTTTTAATTTGTCTTTACATTTCAGAGTGTCTATTCTATTATTTTTTGTTTAATTTACTATAAAGATAGTAATTCAAGTGTTAATACTTTTTTTAAATATCAATTTGGTTCTTGGTATATTTTTGCTTTCTTGACTTTCTCATATTCATACCTTCAAATTTAGTTACGCAAAAATAAACCATGTGCCAAATACCACATTTGGTCTTTTAATGAATAACAATATATTTCAATTAATAATCAAACAAAACTTTCAAAACAAATTATAAACAGAACACAACAAATCTAAAAAAATTACATATACGGAACGAAAATACTATAAATTATAAATAAATTAAATTATAATTTAGTTTACTAGTAAAACTAGTAATTTAAAATACATTTATCATAAAAAGTAAATAAAGCATTGGACTAATTTTCTGTGAACATATTTTTAAAATTTACTACACAAACATATGTACATAGTAAGTAAAGTAACATTTATAAAACGCTTCATGCTTCAAGCTGTAATAGAATACTCTGAATAAGTAAAGAATACATAAACATCCTTAAAACGGATAACTATAATTAAGAAAAATAAAATTCAATTTTATGTTAGTTTAAGTTGGACAAGTTGTACTAGATTACATGAAATAAACATCAATATGTAATATAAATATAATATATATGCACAATAAATTATTTAAATGATATTTGTAAAAGATTTGGTGATAATAATTACATGTTATGATACATTTTAATTATGAATATGTTGAAATTGTAACAAACATCTAAAAATTAGGTATATTTTAAAATAGACATTTGAGTCAATTACATTTAAAGTATAAAGAATCAAAGGATGATGTGACTATGCATATATTGAAATTTAATGTATTACTCTTAAAATTTAATAACTTTTCTGCAATTTCTCAAGAGTAAAAATTGAATTTATTTCTTAGTTATAGTTCCCTGTTCCTTGAATTCTGGCTGCAAGAGCTGCACAGTTATTTTGATGACATGTTTCAATGCACCAGCAGTATCATCCTCAAGTCATAAATTAAAACTATGTGCTTGAGTAACTCATATCATGTTATTACGGGAACTCAACCTAAAATTGAATTTTATTTTTCTTAATATTCTTAAACATTCCTTACTAAGCATTTCAAATGTTTTAAAAAAAATTATAACTTAATGAGATAATTATATTATATTTGGAAGAAGGTACAGGAAAGGAAGGAACAAACACAATATGGTTTTTACAATGAAAAGAAGAACACAGTTCACACTTTACATTGCTGCCATTGGTAATGGCTGCTTCTTGAATAAAATCGATCAATACTGGCCAATCCCCCGACCTAGGTTTCATTCTATCGGAACTCATCAGGGAGGAGGGTGAAACGCGCAACACAACTTCCTAAAAGGGGAAACCACAACAATAAATATAAAACAATCTTCTTTTCAAATGATAAATAATAGATAAATTTTGTAATTATTTAGCTTATGAATTATGATAATTGATATCCTTTGATTTTTTTTATGTAAATAACTTTTATTTTGTTGTAAATTATTTTGAAATACATTTATTTACGAATGGTTGTATAGCTATTAAATAAGAATTAAAAGAACCAGAACTTTTATTTTTCTCTAATCAGAACCACAACCTTAAAATGTTTATTAGAAGAACAGAGACCAGAATTGATTAATATTTCGGTTTGACTCCCTGGTTCTATCTAATAAGAGGGCAGAAGGGGGAGATGTTATACAGATGGGTAAGACAAGTGCTATATAGGGTGTGCTGTGTACCCATAAGGGGTGTACCAATGCAGATACCGATGAATCGTTATCGGGTGATTATTAGTGCATAGGGGTGACCTGGCAGTCTAGGGGTAAGGTGTCAGACTTCTGTGCTGGGGGTCCGAGGTTCAATCCTCAGTCCCGGCACAGATATATTTGATTGCCAAACCTTTCCTTCACCTCTGACAAGACGTGTATTAATCACAACTTGTGAATATGTGGTATACCAGGCCTCCACCCTGGTTCGGATTCCACGTTAAACTGTAGGTCTTCCATTTCATCTCAAAATCACCCTACCATTACACATTAGCGTAAGTGCGTATAACCCGAACGAGTAGTAAGACGTGATGCTATTATTATTATTAATAATAATAATTAGTGCATCAGCAATTATTATGTCAATCATTTTTTTAAAGTAAAATTTAAATAAAAATTTTCTAGGTAGGAGTTTAGTGATCAAAATCGCAAAAGACACTTAGATACACACTGAATCTGGGTTGCAGGCTATGCAAAAATTACATAACCAGATAAAGAAATAGAAGTTCATCCCGTTGATAAAACAATTTAGTTCCAACTTTCTCTGGTTATGCATAGTATATTTTTGTATGCATACAATCTTTTTGTATTAATTATATTAACTATTATTTTTTTCTAAAGCATATTTCCCAATAGTTATTAATAAATAATCGATAATTGGGATTAATTGGTGTAAATAATTGTAGCATGAAACCCGCCTCGGTGGCGTAGTTGGCTAATGCGCTAGTCGTTTTAAGCTTGACTGCCGAGGACGGGGAGATCGAGGTTCGAATCCCGGTCGGGTGAACTGGGTGTGGTTTTTCCTAAATGGTTTTCCATTCTCCCTCCACGCAAATGTGGGTTCACTTCCTCTAAATTCAACCTTCCCAATTCCTAATCCATTAGCGTAATTAGTACTTAAGCGTATAACCCGAACGGGTAGTAAGACACGGTACTAAATAATAATAATAATAATAATAATAATGTAGCATGAACAATTATTTTAAACAATCAATAATCGGTTTTACTGAATCGGTACACCTCTAGTACCCATTGTTATATTTGCCACAAAAACATGGACATTGGATGTGAGGGACCAGAAAACTTTAGGCCATGGGAATGAAGGAGAAACAGGATTAGGAATGAAGTTGTCTGGGCAAGAGATGAGGTACAGGAAGTATATAAAAAATAATAAAGGAAAGAATATAATGAGGATGGAAAAGGAAAGGATCTGAAATAATATGATGGCATGTAAGTTTTGAGGGTATTTCTGTAAGTCACACCAAGAAAAAGAGGCGAGGAGCAGATAACAGAAAGTGTGTGAGAGGAGAATAATGGGAGCAAATAAAGGAATAAGAATGTTGGAAAGAAAGAGTAAGATGGAGGCATTTTAATAAACTGATCTGTCAATTTATTGGAATTTAATATTTAATTTATTTGCAAGCTAATGCTCTTCTTTGGCTGATTTATAAATGAACTGTTGGTTAAAATATTGAACTATATAGAATCTAGAACTCTATTAAAACAAAAAATAGTCAAAACATTAACAACATTTCTGGCAAGAAAATCAAAACTTTTAAATGATGCTTAAAGGAACCATAACACATCCCAATAAACATTTTGTTTCAACACACTGGTAACAGGATGAATTAAATACATTCTCAAATGATCCATTAAAACTTACTCATACTAAATGTATTACTTTACATATTTTAAAGGCCTAGTTATGTGATTTAAAGCCATGGATCCATTTGACTCACAAAATAATTCTTTTTCAAACAAAATCTTATGAGGTTCGGTGTAGGGTTATAATAGAGCAAGAATGTGTTTTGATGGTAAGGGGAAGACAAATGTTGTTGATATATTATTGCAGACCTACTTAATATTCTCACAAACTATGATAATAGATTAAAAGCATCCTGTACTTATGTTAGTAAATATATCTCATATTAAATAAGTGTTTATGCATATTCATATTATATAATATAGTGTGGTGTTTATAAACTTGACCATATTTGGTTCATTCATTAATCCATCATATTTCTAGGCGAGGTCAGTTGGGTCATGGTGATCTAGAAAGTGAGTGTGAGCCTCGTCCAGTGGCGGCCCTAGAGGGATTGCGAGTATTACGAGTCGCTGCGGGAGGATGGCACTCGGCCTGTATCACAGAAGAGGGGGACCTGTATACGTTTGGCTGGAACAGCTCTGGCCAGCTAGGGCTTCCCACCCAAACACACGGAGACAAGAGAATGAAACTCAGTGACCAAGAGTCGGTAGTTACACTGACGGCAGTACCAGTACCTGTCACCTGGAAGGAGGGTGAGGTGTTTGTAATTGATGTGGCATGCGGCAGTCGACACACACTTGCACTCTTAGGTCAGTTTAGTTGGGCTTCATTTTGTGGGTCACAGTCTATTAAATTTAGGAATAAATAAATTATACCAAATAATATTAGAATAGGTGTAACAAATAAAAATATTGACTATTTTTAATGTCTTCTAGAATTAGATTGAAATAAGAATGATAGGAGCATGTGAAGCTTTGAAACTTTGACTTGGCTTCAAAACATGTATCACCTTTGACTTGGCTTAAAAAAAAATTTTGGCCTCGACAATTATGAAGTTTTGCCAATAACAAAATATTCACAGCTAAAATACTCAATTTATGTCAAATTATGGCCATCATGGTCTGTTATAATATACACTATAAATCACTATTCATGTAAATAAAAATTAAAACATTAAGTAATTGAATTGCATGTTGATAATTATTACATTTATCAGATTAGAATGGAATAATACAAACAATTGTGAAATAAGATATTTACAACTAGTTTTAGTTCATAAAGTTTTATAAATAATCAAAATATAATTATTTTTCAAGCATACAACAACTATTAAAACATCACTTTGGTGTCGAGAATATTTCATATATTTTATTTGAGTTTGCTTCGAATTTAAAAAGTGGACTTTACACACCCCTAAACTAGAAAATGAAGATACTATTTATACTAGATAATTCTGCTCTTCCCATTTGGACATTTCAAGTAAAGTTAGATCCTCCAAAGTATGAATTGTTGATGTCCCCTGGTTTCAGGGGCTAATCCAATTGTATAACTGCTTGAAAACACAACTAGTGTACTGATGTATCTAGACATTTTCATAAAGGAGGGCCACTGGGATTTCACTACGCTCCCTCCCTTTCTCTAGTTTTACACCAGAAAGTTTATATTCATATTGTTCATATTATTCTTTATTATAATTATATTTAAGACAAAATCCCTGATTCACTCACTCATCATCCTATCTCCCACACACCTCGACTTGGAATCTTGAAATTTGGCGGGAAGGTTCCTTTCAGGTCGTTGGTATCTGATAAGAAGGGGTTTTGTGAAATTTTAACCCCCAAGAGGGTGAAACTGGGGTTTAACATTTTAAAGATATAACGTTAACTTCCAAACTGCTTGGGCTGATACTTTTTGAGATTTTTTGAAATTCAACCCATAAGGGGGTGTAGCAGGGAGGGGGTGGGTTTTCCATATCTCCTAAACCACCTGAGCTGGAAAAATTAAACTCGACATGGAGGTTATTTTTAAGAAACGGGCCAGAGGTTTTTTTTTGGATTTTTAGAAATTCAAACCCTAAGGGGGTGAAGCTTGGAGCGGGTGCTTTTTCTTATCTTTCAAACCGCTTGAGCTGGAAAGATGGAATTTGTCAGGGAGATTATTTTAGGTAACGGGCCAGAGTATTTTTGGAATTTTTCGCTTCCAAACCACTTCAGCTGGAAAGATGAAACATGGCAGGAAAGGTATTCTTATGTGAAGGTTTCAAAATATTTTGGGATTTTTTGAAATTGAAGCAGAGCAAGGATGGTTTTTCCAAACCTTCAAACCTCTTGAGCTGGAAAGGTTAAACTTGTCTGAGATGTTTTTAGGTAATAAGCCAGATTTTTTTTTTATTTTTCGAAATTTAAACACTAAGGGGGTGAAGTACCAGTATCTTCCAAACCACTTTAGCTGGAAAGATGAAACTTGGTAAGAAGGTTCTTTTTAGATGAGTGTTAAGACATCTTTTGGTATTTTTCTAAATTCAACACCTAAAAGGATAAAACAGGAAGGGGATGGTTTTTGAATAGTTTCAAAATAAAATAAAGATAAGAAACCCGCGCGAAGCACGGGCTATTGACTAGTCTAATATAACTTATTCCTTAATGGAATATTTTATTTACAAATAACTAATGTAGCTAGTGTAAATATAATTCACTAACTAATTAATTACCCATTCTTTGCACGAGATCTTAAGTCTAAAATCCTTTCAAAGTTGGTTTAATTAAATTACAATAAGTAGAAGCTGAGAAAAAGGCCCAAAAGTAATGATTTATAGCCACCATATTGAAACAAAATGGCAGACTTAAATATTAATTAGCCTATATGTTATTCGGACATCCAAGCTATGTTCATGTGAAATTTCAACATAATTGGTTTAGTGTTTTTTTACATGAAAGCGTAATAGATAGAAAACACCTCAATTTTATGTATTCTAATCCTGCTTTGCTTCCAACCCAGTTTTTAACAAATTAAAATAACCTAGTCAAAATTTTAAAATTCCCGCTTCAAGGTGCACACATTAGTGTACAAGGTATACTATTTAAAAAAAAAATTTCAGACCTGTGCATATGATAGATATTGCGCAATTCCCATGAAAAACAAACTCTTCATTTTGTTAATATATAGATAATTCCAAATTTGGACAGAGAGAAAATGGTTGCTGTGGTTAGAACATGTGATGAGAATGGTGAAGGACAGAATGGCTAAGAAAGCCTTACAGAACAAAGAGAAGGGTAGATAGAAGACCTATTGGAAGACCACAAACAAGAAGAATGGACCAAACGCAGAAGGACATGGAGGCTAAAGAAGTGGACTGAAGACTTTGTGGCTGAGGATGAAGTTTGGAGAGATCGACAGGAATGGAAGAGGATTTGCCAGACAACCTGCAGAGGTGGAAGTCGAATGATGATGATGATAACAAATATGGAATATGGCTGAATTATACAACACATTCACACAAAATATAATTATAATCACTATTATAAATGGTGTTCACTTAAACAAACAATGTTATAACAACACTAAGTTTTAAAGCTTTTCAATCACTAGATTAATGTCTAAATTTGTCGCAGGGGTTTGTTCACTATATGGAAAAAACAACTTATTCGGATGGTCCTGGATCATTGTAGATCTAAGTTTACTTTTGACCTGAATAACTTTAGGAAAAGCTCATTTACAAGAGTTACTAGTGACAGGAGTCACGCTAAAGTCTTTGGTAGCCTTCATAAATTGTGTAAATACATTTTCCATACCAATGGTATGAAACTAGTTCAGAAGGTGAACCACAATACACATCTTTGCTATGTTATTTTAGAAACCTTATTCCGCCTTCTAATTCATTAGAAGAAAGGCCAAAAAGCTTCATAAAATTGAAATATTAGCTATGTTAATGTTAAGTTTAAACTCTAGACTAGAACAAATCAATAAGAGTTGAAATAGTGCTAATCTTCTACATGTCATATCTTTGTGAATAGAAGATAGGTCACTGTGGGGATGTGGTTGGAATGGGTACGGCCAGCTTGCTGAAGATCCAAACTGCTCTTCAAGCTGGGACCAAATGAGGCAGATCCCAGTTCCTAAAGGTGTATCAGTGAAGAATGTCAGATGTGGTGCATGGAACAGTTCTTTGTTTGCGGAATAAAAGGTATTGGAAATGTCGGGAAGATTTCAGTGTTGAGATCTACATTTATTTCTAGTTGATTATTTAAAAAAAATGTTTTATGTACATAAAATAAATTTTTCATGGACTATATTCATTGATTTGCTCATAGTTATGGATTTAAAATTTGGTAAATTGTTATACTTATCCTGAATTTCTAACTGCCAACTCTGCTGAATTTCTTTTAGTTTGTATAAAAACTACAGCTATATACTTTTACAATTTAATATGGTCTTCAATACCATCTTAATTTGTGTTGTGTTCTTTTGAGTTAGCCACTTAATATAATTATAATACGATTTTGTAAGCTCAAATTGACCGAGATTCAAACCTTGATCTCCCCGCCATTGGCAGTCTAGTCTACTGTGAGAGTAACGCGTTAGACCATGCGGCCACCCAAGTTGGAAATACCAATATTGAAATTGTCAAACAACTTTTATGTTTAGACCAAACATAAGGTTGAAAACAAAGAAACAATTTATTGAAATCGAAGTTTAAGTATCTTAATGGTTAAAAGTAGGAATCATGTTTTTTTATGTTAACCTTAAAAAAAATGCCTAAATATCAGTGAAAATACTCAAATATTCAGTAATCAGTATTTCCTTAAAATCTGCAAAAACAGCAGCCCTGGAATAGCGCATACTTAGCAGCGTTTCTATGTTGAAAATTACATTGCATGACTGGCAGTTTGCCAAATTAAAAAAAAGCCTTTATTTGTAAAAACTCGAATTGATGGTGCTCAAGTAAAAACAGTAAAATTCGTGTAAAAACTTGCAAATGAGAATTTTTCATGTCCCTATATTAAAAGTAGTACCTGAGAAGTGATATCCAACCTGTACCCTGCCACGTTTATCAGTCTAACTACCTCAATTATGTATTACTATTAATATATTTTTTTTATTGA
>CABFWB010009871.1:0-11285 GCA_902151455.1 Timema bartmani | reverse complement strand
AATATTGTGATATTAGCAGTACAAGCTAATATTACAATTCTCCTCCTTAAGGAAAGATGAGAAGACGGAACACCCATCATTTTGAAGATGGTCCATCGCTTCGGTTTGAGCTGTTATCTTTAATTTGCATCTTCTCACTGTTTTAGTCGTTCCAAAGTCCATCATCTTCAGAAGACGCCCGCACTACTGACATTATATTAACTGATAAAGGGATTAAAAGGAAAGGGAGGCACAATTAGACCCACTGTCAAACAAGTTTCTCGCAACTATGCTCGTGACAAAAGGTTTCACACTGTATTTAACATGGTTACCAACAAAATATTACATATATAGAATGAACCTCTTCTTTCTTCTACGGTCCATCTCTTGAGTTCAATATTGTCTTATGAAGAGAGTCAATGTCTTCAGTTACATTTAGCACCACATATACCTCTANCATACATATTAAGGAATCCTGCAGAAAGGGATCAGGGGAGCGTCCCCCCCCACCCTACATTAACTCAGGAGGGTTTTATGTCAACAAGACAAGTATCTCAAAAACAAATTAAATTACATTTATCGCCGCCGGAATCATAACTTCCTCCCTAGGCCAAGGATAGAGCGGAAGCATGAGATAAGTTAAGGTGAGAAGAAACATTTATTTATATATTAGTCAAAACCCGATTTCATAACCCAAGATCCACTACGAGGATCAACCTATGAAATCTGAAAATATCAAACATTAATTCAAAAAAGTTACTTAAAAAAAGGGATATAAGAAAAGAGTTTAACTATAGGTTCCAATCAACCTATAAAGAACTACCCGCATGGATCAGCTTTAAATACCAGAGTACAAGGTTACTATACTAAAATAAGGGAAAGCCAAAGAGTCTAATTATAGTTTCCCACTAACACATAAAAAACTATACGCATGGTTCCGCTAAATATTACCTGACTAAAACGTTACTTCACAAAAATAAGGAAATCCAAAGAGTCCCATTATACGTTCCCATAAACATATAATTAAAATAACTACACGCATGTTTTCGCTTAATTAACCTGAGTAAAGAAATAGAGTCATTATATAAGTAATATGTTGAGCTTACAACTACTACCCATTAATAACTAGGGCTTTTGCTCCTTAGGTTGGTACTAGCTTCAGGTGGCTCACATGAGCCCTGCGCGTCTCGGTGGATTCTGTCGGGTTTTGTAACCTCACCGACACTGGCGTCAGGAAGGAGTCCACTGACCACGGCCCTCTCCATCTGAGAGAGAGCTTGGCAATTACTTTGTCAATGGCGTAGCTCTGGGGGAAATATCTGCACATTACAAGGTTACCAACTGCAATGTTCAACGGGATAATACCACTATTTTAGACTTCCGAAACTCTCCTCTGTGACTTTTTCAGATTCTGAAAGGCAGCTGAACACCTTTCAGAAAAAGAAGGGTCATTAGGAGTTTCTATCAGAGGATCAACATCACAGACCGATAAAAGGGGATGGTTTGGTTCGCTACCAAACAATACCAAGGCAGATGAAGCCCCAATTGACTCGTGCAAGGCCGAATTAAAGGCCAAATTTAAAAAATCTAAGTCACGGTCCCAGTAGACTTGAGACTCGCTCTGATTGATGTTTAGTGCTACTTTAAGGTTTCTGTTAAATTTTTAAACATGATTAGGGGAGGGATAATAAGGGCTGGTGGTAACATGTTTAATCCCCCTTCCAAAACACATATCCTTGAAAGCTTTTGAACTAAAACACGGGCCATTATCGATTACGATCGTTCAAGGGGCACCAAACAGCGAACATATTCTAGTAGTTAGAGCGTTTACAGTAGTAGTTCCTTTCATGATTCGAAGAGGAATTAAGATGACATACTAGGAAAATCTATCCACCAAAACCAAAATGCTAGTGGTACCCTTGGTTGAACGGGTAATGAGTCCAAAAAAGTCCACGAACACTTTCTCCCAGGGACGTTGGGTTATATCGGCCAAATGTAGCCCAACGCGAGTGTTATGGGCGAGTTTAGTTTTAAGGTAGGCTTCACAACTCCAAACCCAATCTCGCAAGTCGCAATACAGGTTAGGCCAGAAAAACTCTTTAGAGATTTTCTGTTGCATCTTAAGGACTCCCAGGTGGCCTCCAAAAATAGATTCATGAAATAACTCAATAACATGGGCCCAATCTTTTGTGGCACAAATATTCTTCTTCTCCTTCCACCTTGATCATAAGAAACTACAAGACCCTTGAATACACCATATCTACCTAAATATTCACCTTTCACCCACTTTTCAAGGAGTTGAATACAGAAACGTTCCTCTATTTAATGTTTAGCGATGGACACAAAGGTATCAGGAATAGTACGTACTACACACACACAGTGTCCACGTTCTCCTCTGTACCAATGATATCTAAAACCTTATTCATCCTCGAGAGTGTATCCGCAACATTATTCTTACTACCAGAAATATAGTGAATATTGAACTTTAATTGCGAAAGGTGCAAAACTCACCGGCCTATTTTTCCAAGTTGATTGGGGTGAAACCACATCCTGGCCAAGGCCATATTGTCAGTGAAGAGATCAAATTCCCTTTTCTCAAGATAATCCAAAAATCTCTCTACAGCAAATACGCAAGCAAGACATTCCTTTTCCTAAGAACAGTACCTCCATTCAGCCTACAAAAGGGTTTTAATCGCAAAATAAACGGCAAAACCCTCTCCGGATGACGCTGAGACAGCACAACCCCGAGTGCAAAAGAAGATGCATCTACCTGTAGCTGAAAAGGAAGTGAAAAATCTGGCATCTTGAGCACTTCAGGGGAAACAAACGATTTCTTTAGCAAAGAAAATGCCTTTCCCTGGTCTTACCCCCACACAAACTTGTAATCCTTCTTTTTGAGAGAGTTTAAAGGAAAAGCAATATCTGAAAAATGAGGTATAAATTTTGCGTGATACGCAAACATGCCCATTAAAAGTTGAACACCCTTTATATTCTTAGGCGTGGGAAAATCAAGAATGGGTTTTACCCGCTCTGGGTCCACCAACAGGTTACCCTCAGAAATAATGTAACCCAAATAATTGATGGACGTGATGGCCCACGTAACATTCTCAGGATTTACAGTCAGCCCAACATCTCTGAGTTTACGCAAGACTATCTCAATATGAACCACATGATCCTCCAAAGTGTTACTATAAATACAAATGTCATCAAGATAATTAAAGACGAACTTAAATTTAAATCCTCAAAAATGTGATCCAAAACACGATTAAGGGCCTGACCCCTAATGAAACATCCAAGTGGAACGTGGTTAAACTCGTACACTAGCCACGGGGTGAGAACGCAGTGTACTGTTTAGAGCGTTCAGTCAGCGCACATTGCAGTAAACTGGCATTGAGTTCAATCAAACTATAGAACTTGGCTCCACCAAGATGTTGAAAAGCAAATCTACACTAGGCATAGGGTAAGGGTCGAAACTAATCTGTTTGTTCACCTTTCTATAGTCAATGATTAGTCTATGACCTCCAGCCTTACGAGGAATGATGAAGGTGGGGCTAGCAAAGGCAGATTTAGATGGTCGTATCTCCCCACCTTTAGAATATTCTGAATAAGCTATCTAAATATTTGTAACTTTGGTGGAGCGCAAGAATAAGAACCTGATCTTAGCGGTGTAGGGTCTTTCATAACAATGTCATAAGGTAAGACATCACATTTCCCCCACTTGGGAGAGATAACATTGGAATATTGTTCTTAAATCGAACTTATATCTACATTTTAAATCTTTACTAAGAAATGATCTTCAGGCCGTGCGTTCCTTGTTAAACATCAGCTTAACACGTGGCAAAAACTCAAAAGAAACTTCCCTTTGAGACAAATTAACAATAGCTTTATTGCGGGCAAAGAAATCAACGTCTAAAACTACCTATTGGGTAACCCAAGTCAACAAACAATGGGGTTTTCCACGAGAATCTACCGATCTTAATTGGAACGCTAACTCTCTTACTAACCACCAGAGAACGACCATTAGCAATAGCATAAACTTTAGGATAAGTATTTTCAAAAACAACATTGTTAGACTTTTGAAGAGAAGTTGGAAAATAAGAACTGATAAATGAATCACTTGCCCCAGTGGCTAACAATCCTAAACAGGCCTGAGAATAAACTTAAAGATCAACAACCGTTGAAGGTGGGCATGGATATTCGCCTCGCTTAACAGACCCATGAATCTTACGGCGCGCTAAAAGTAGAGTAGGAAACCTACTCTGAAAATGCCTTAACCATAGACATTTGAGACAGTGAATTTTAGACAAATCCCTGTTCTCTAATTTTCGTGAGCCACTGTGGTTCTGCCCCACAGTATATGTATCCCGCACAGTAATTCTGCTTATATACATCTGCGTTCTACCAAAACTCCCGGAATTCAAACTCACACCTCGATTGGCAAAAACAATAGGTCCATTAGCCACCAAAAACTTGCTTTCAGAAAGTAATTTGCCCTCAATAAGGGACGAGAGGTTATGGAGTTCAATCATAGAACAAGGTTTATTGGCTAAAACAAAATGGCTTCGAGATAAGGAGGATACATTTTCCAAAGTAATGTCTACTACTTAGTGCTCCGAGAGGTTTAACTCTAACACCTCGGCAGCCTTGGATACGGACACAATGAAGCTTCGCAAGGACTCCTCAAGGCACTGAAAGTGTTGGACATAGAACCTACTTAAGTTTTCCCTAGCTCTAGAGGGGACGAGGCAGTTAAGAATCTTTTGTTTCAAATGTATCCAGTTTAATCCTTGTACTAACTATTCAGAAAACAGTTAAGTCAAATAACCAGAAGTTTTCCCCAAACAGAGAGCTACAAAATCAGATTCTGAGCCTATTCCCAGTCGTCAAACCCTGTCTATTTAAACGAGAAATGTAAAAAGTGCAGAGCTATCCTGACCATTACACAACGGTATACGAATAATAAAATTGACAAGAATTTTCAGTTGAGTTTTATCACTCACCAAAGTGCGCGACAGGTCAATTGTGGCCTCTGCCCTCATCGATACTGCTTGGCGTTTAACCAATCCCACTCCTTCAGGATCTTCAAACGCCTCACCCTCCGTCAGGATCCTCAAGAGGATATCTCGGAGCCTGACGACAGTGGATTCCAAGGAACATTGCAGTCATCTCTTGGCCAGTTCGGAAATTAGGCCATCTTTGTTGAGCCTGTAGACGATTGATCTAGTCACCACCTCAGAGTCGCATGCTGCTTTAGCTCCAGAAGTAGCGTCCATGGTCCCATGAAAAAGAAATAAACAAGATTAATTTCAAGAATAGATGTTTACAACAACTAAATAATTCAATAATTATTTCCAATACAGCGCAGAAAGGGCAGAGTGGCGCAGTGTACCGCACTCACCCTTAGCCTAAAAGCTAGAGGCCATTACTATCCTAAAAGAGGGTGGGTGAGAACTAAAGAAATAATTATAAAAAAAGTGAAACGATTGCAAATTTAAGTAATATTTGGATTATTTATTCAATGTAATAAACAGAGGTAAAACAACAAATTACATGGCCTTACAGGTCAAACTGATTTGTGTTGGAAAACAAATAAATCATAGCTGATTCTGCATTTAAGCAGTACGTTTGAGATTATATATTCAAACTCACAACGTATATTATGATTTTATTTGAACTGAGATGTAATTCGAATCACGTGCCAAAGATCACAGGCAAGCTCGACATATTAGAGATGTTTGAGAACTAGACCATTATTACAGTCACTGATAATCACTTTAATATAAATTAGACTACCATTGAAGTACCCGGCTTTGCCCGAGATATAACATTTCAGATAAATAGGATGAATGGTTAAAATGTGAATAAGGTTCAATGACTGCAAAAGAAAAGAGTCAAATTAAATATAACTTGATTTTAATAAATAGATAAAAAAAGGTTAAAAAGTCAAAATTGTAAATATTGTTAAACAGAATAAAGATCAAACTAATACATATTAAAAGGAGTATAAAGGCTAACACAAATAACAGGGTTTAAAAGGGTACCCTGCACTAAGCACGAGACATTTTTAGGATAATCAAGTCTCATTTATGATGTTGGAAAGACGTCAAAATACTGATGGGCAAACCTAATGGTTAGAGACCATTGGGAAGACCTAGGTGGGAGGATAACATTTGGATGGACTTGAAAGAGTAAGGGTGTAATGAGGTTGACTGAATAGAACAAGTTCGAGTTAGGGATTGGGTGTAATAAGGGAGACTGGATAGAACTAGCTCAATATAGGGATAAGGTGTAGTGCAGTGGACAGGATAGAACTATCTCAATATAGGAATAGAATGTAGTAAGGGGGACTCAAATTAGAGATAGGTGGCATATAATTGTAGGTGTGGCAATGAACTTTAGAGTATCTAATGACATAGTGCAAGTAAGTAAAAGTAAGTGACAAAAGGGTATAGAGGCTATAAAGAGCTAAATAGTTTAAATTCCAAAAATACATATAAAGCTAAAAAGTTGAAATCATTAAAAATGGTAAAAAGAGTAGAGGAGTGGGCCAAAATAAGTCTAATCAAAAATTCTAAATTCCTCCTTCTAGGTTGCAATGTTTGTGTACAGGAGCTACCACAACCCTCATTACACAACTATATGAAATGGTGTATTAAATCTATCTCTCGGCGTTAATATATCTTCATTTTTGTTGTTGTTAATTAACTTAATATAAATTAAATAAATTTTCTAAATTCCGGCTTCTAGGTTCATACGTTCGTGCAAAAGGCTCCCCCCATCAAGGACGAGGACGAATATGAGGAAGGTAGCTGACAATAGGGTGGGTAGGGCTACCAGGGATGTTGAATTACAGCCTGGAAAGAATAATGATTTGAAAGGAGTGGAGTAGAAGCTCGTAGTGACATCGTCTTCGGAGCATGAGGTGACATCGACTACGGAGGAACTCAAAGAAAAGAGGGGAGAGTGGTGGATTGAAAGTGTAAACTTTGGAAGAATGGACCCATACTTATGCATAGTAGAATGACAGAAGAAATTAGAAAGATAACTAAAGGAATTGGAGGTAAGGTACATCCGGTGGAAGAACCAGTAGCACCTGCAGAAAAAGGGAAGGAATTAGAGGGGGAAAAGTATGGAGCAGAGGTAGAAGAATAAAACAACCCGAGAGGTCAGGTTATCCTTTTAAGACACGGGCCAGATATATGGGAATTTCGAGGAGACCCTCCAGCTTTCAAGGTTCGAGGAGCAACAAATTCTGCATTTTTCGATGAGGCATATGGTCACGACTTGTTATAATAAGGGAGGATCCATAGCTTTCCCTACTCCTGAAGCTTTAGATAGGATCCAGCTTAGATCCATGAACCTCCCGACAGATGCTAAACTATTACTGAATAAGGTTAAAAAGGTATTCGAAAGGAGGAATGAGGAATTCAATGTTGAGGAAACTTACCAAGACTTTGTGATGCCAACGGTCACATTGCATTTGATTCTATGTAGGTTTGGCCCAAATGCTGTGATTTCACGCATAATGCGTGATGGTTAACCAAACAATAGAAATTGGGCAGTTAAACGCTACGTGGAGTGCGACCGTTATGGACGAGACCAGGAAAGTTGTAAAGGAACTTCAGGTGGATATTGTATGCTTTCAAGAGTCTTATAGTATAGTTGGTGGTAGGATTAAGCAAATACCAACTACTGCACGAATTGTGACAATCTGCAAATAACTGATGAGTGCAATAGTGGTTTTTAATAAGTATATTACGGTAGCAAATGTAGATCAATATTGTAACGAAAAGGTTACTTGCGTCGAAATTAGAACGGGAATAGGCGCAGTCATCTAATTAAATATGTATTTCCAGTTCAGGGAGGATAATGAACCGTACCTAGATCAGATGGAGGTGATAGATGACACTTACGAGGGAAATCCAATAATATATCTTGCTGATGTGAACGCGTCATCTTTGTGGTTCAGCGACACCCTATTAAGATCATATGGGAGAATAAATGGATATATAGAGTACAAGAGGGTTGAGAAGTTGGAAGAGGTAATAGTTGCGAGACAATTGGAAGTATTGAATCATTTAGATAACCCACCAACTTATGTGGGAATATCTGGGACTAGGTCAAATATAGATGTGACAATCTGTAACAGGGAGGCGATGGAGATTATTAGGGATTGGAAATTACAGGATGGGAGGACCACTAATGACCAAAATATGATCAGTTTTAAGTTATAAAGAGAGCTGATTGAAGAAGGAGAGACTGGTTCAAGACTCAGATACAACATCAAAGAGGCTAAATGAGATAAGCTCAGAGAGGTACTTGTGTTGCCACCGGAGGTGGGAAAAGTCGGGAATATGTATGCTAGTGCGAAGGGGTTCACGTGTTCGACGTATTGAGCCATGGGGATTTTGATTCTGGTAATAAGAGGCACATTGAAGTTTTGTAATAGACCTTGGGGAGAGAAATTTGGAAGACTAAGAGGAAGTAGGAGGGTGGTACGTAGGAGGTAAAAAAGACTCTCCAACCCTGATGACCACGTTATACTCCTCAACATTTTTATGAACAAGAAGGAGGAATTTAACCCCTCTGACGTCCATCAAGAGTGAGAGCTGAGAGCGTTATGTACAGGAAGAATTAAGGAACAACGCTTGGGGAGTACCCTTTCAAGTAGCGACTGGGAAAATAAGGCCGCATCAAGGATTTCTACGTTAATGACGCTAAATGGAGGTATGGCGTCTTGTTGAAAAGAATCTGCCAAGCTGTTGATAGTCAATAATCAATTTGGTTCTAAATGATTTATTTATACCAATACATACAAATAAAACGTGAAGGACATTAGAGGACCTTTCATCCGGTTGATATTATATCGTATACTTTCTGGCTTTAAATTGGCCAGAGCTTTAAAAAAATAAGAACGATTCGGCAAGTAGAAACACTTTTTTCTGATTTTGTATTAAAAAGGCTAATTAGACCTTTATAATTTTTTAGATTGTTTAAAAGATAAAGGGGACATATATTTTAAAAGTTTTGGGGACTGTTCTACTGGCTGTTGACAGAACACAAAACATTATGTTATAAATAGCGATGTATTTTAACATGAAAATATTTTTGTTCTAACAACATAATTTCATTTAAATTATTTAGTTTACATATGTAAAATAAATATCAAACTAAATAAAATTAAACACAACATAAATATGTATCTAGGAAACCACTATTATAATGTATAGAAGTATATCTTGTTTCTTGGCAACAAATAATAATCATTGCTTGATTATAAAGAACGAGAGAGTTTTATTAATGAATCTAAGATTATACGGTAATAAATATAAACGACAATATTATACGCGATACTTTAATATAATATTATCCACGACATTATGGGAGCCTCACGTGCGAGGCTAAAATGATAAAAAGATACTAAGGGATATTATCACCTAAGATACGGTGCCATCTAATCAAGGTGTTCAATAAAAAAAACATGTATTTTCTGTAGGTATGTCACACATGGGTATCTATTTATTATATTGCTACTTTATAATGAAATTGAGTAAGGTTTAACAGGTCTTGTTTTTGTAAATATTAACGATGTTTTATTTAACTTTTCTTTTATATTCCGCACAGATTCCACTACGTCTGAACAGCTACCAATTTCCTTACGCATCAAACCGTGCGGACGAATCCGCCCTGTCTGATCGTAGTTCTTTCCCGGTCAAAGATCATACACGTAAAACAAAAATTTATCTCAATCAGTAGAGTGTCTGTATACAGAGCTAGAGATTTAGGGTTCATGTCCTAGCATGGCCAAAATATTTATCATTGGTGAATTGTAGATTTCCTCTTTCCCAGGGTTGAATTAACTGCCGGGAGCCTGGATGTTTTGTCTCTTTTAAATTTAAGTTTGTTTATAAGTCGTCTGCTAATATACTAGGTTTATAAAGTGCACATTAATTAACACAAATAAATTTTTAAAAACATTATAAATAAAATGGCAATGCTAATCATCCCATTCAAATGTCTTTGGTTGGAATTTTTATGTGGTGTATTTTCAAATTTTGACTTTGGCTTTGCAACTATTTGAGATATGAAATAACTTATCATTGTAAAACTGTAGTACTATTATATATAACAATATTTTAATTAAAATATGCCTATAGTTTTATAAAATCCAACAGTTTCTGAGCTATAAGCAAATATATATATATCTCAGAAAGTGTTGGTTTTTATAAAAATATATTTTTTATTTAAAACTTAGAAATTGGAGATTGATTGTGATGCTTGTTGGTAGATAGAGATATTCCACTTTTCTCAATGATATATCTTTAGAAACGGTGGACATAGAACCTTGGAATTTTAAATGAAGGTTCCTTTTTAAAATTGGGTGATTCTTTTGTTATTTATAAAAAAAAATTCAATCCCTAATGGGGTATAAATGGAAAAAAGATGTGGTAAATCTCATATCCTTTGACACGATGGGTCCCGTGGTGCAGGCACAGATGGTGGTGGTGCTCAATATTAATAGAAACAACTAGCTTTATTTTCAGTGGGGTAGATAACTGAAATTTGGCAAGTAGGATAAGGGACCATTCCAGATAATCAAATACATAATAAAATTTGACATATTTTAGTAAAAGATCAAGAAATTGGGAGCGAATTGGGGAAGTTTTAACATTTACAAAACTACTCTATATGGTGGAATGCCAAAATTGAGCAGTCAAATATAGGGACCACTCTAAATGATCGTAAAAATTTGTAAATTAAAATCTGTCCTAAAAGTGAGTAGTAGGTGTAGGGGGTTGAAACTAGGGGGGAAAACATTACTAGACGAGGTAGAAAATATGAATTTTCCAGTATTGCAGAGGAATCATTTAAAATAGCCAAAAAAGTTTTATTTATTTAATATTTCCTCTTAACCAATAAAACTTTAATTGGTAATCCAAAATTAAATATAACTTTAAACTAAAATAATTTTAGTGAAATTTATCATATTAATAAATAGCGATGAACCATCCTAGCGAGCAACAGCTCAATTGGATGTCCAAATAAAATACAAGGAGCAGAAAAAGGCAACAAGAGTTCTTGCTTAGAATGTCTGAGAAACAATACAAGGAACTCAGAACACACAACTCACACTGGTTGCGGGAAAGTAGCTGACGGTCGCCCTTAAAATAGTCTTAAATGTAAAAAAAAAATCATATACGGACATTAATCCTAAGTGTACAGTGACATTAAGGAAACTTGAAGTCATTTTAGTGGCATTTATTGCAAGCTATCAAAATTAAACATATAAGCAACAAAAATAGAGA
>CABFWB010009870.1:0-11294 GCA_902151455.1 Timema bartmani | reverse complement strand
AGATAAGTCTGTTGACAGGGAGACCGGGGCTCAAATCCCGGTCAAGGGTATTGAGGGTAGTTTTCCTTAAAGGGTTTCCCACTCTCTCTACACGCAAATGTGGGTACATGCCCTCTACAAGTCTATCTTCCTAATTTCTACTTCACTATAGTAGCTATTGTATGAGAATAACACTAACGTGTACTAAGTTACGCTGAAAGCTAGTAGCTTATTTAAATAGTTTTATATATTGGAAACAACGTTTAGACAACTCGTTCTTCCTGAGCAGCAGACGGTGNCTTCCTGAGCAGCAGACGGTGACTACATTTGTGTGACAAACCTAGAGTCCTTGTTTCATTTCCAATCATCATCATTAACAGCTGTTTCCAGCCTGTGGCTGGGCCTAGTGGCGGACTGGCTCTAAAAATATTGTCTGCCAAGAGACAAAGGGTGACCACCCACAACTATAAGACTATCATTTAATTTTTATAAGAAATAAATAAAATATTCAAAAAATACTTAAGTGGGAAACCTAAGGGTAACAACGCAAGCCGTGCCTCACCCCAGCCTGGTACTAAGGGTTCTGGGCCAGCTCACAAAGCCAATGGGAAGATCCCTCCCACCATCTTGTGTGATGTGGAGGACTATTCCAAGGTGGTGAGGGCCATTCAGTCCAAGGTACGAGAGCCTGTGGAGGTGGTCAGGCAGCCGGGGGATGGAGTACGCCTACAGTGTGGGTTGGAGGAAGCTTACCGCACCCTCCAAAAGTTCTTGCCCAGCTTGGGGATCCAGCATTGGTCCTACGAGCTGGGACGGGAGCGACTGGTCAGTGTCATGGTGAAAGGATTCCTGACTCAAGAAGGGAGGACGGATGGTCTAAGAGAGGGCCAGAAGCCCTCGAGGCACGTTGCGGTACGGAAGGTAATCGTGACTCCAGCTCCAACACCGAAGCCACTGGTGAAATCTTTCGCCAGTGCACTGTCAGGAAGACCAACCCCTCAACTTCCAAAGCCATCCTTCCATAACCAGTCACGCTTGGTTCTTTCGTTTTATTCTATGACCAGTCCAAGACCACTCCTCTCCCCATCCCAACCAATTCTGTCCCTCCCATCCTCACCCCTCCATGCCCACTCCCACGCACCCCTCCAACTCATTTCTTCCACTCTCCACCCCTACACTTACCACCACCCCACACCTCCCACTCCCTACACACACCCCAGAGGGTGAGAGTGCAAAGCTCACATATTGTATTGAGCTATTGAAGGGCATTCCGGGACTGAGCCCCTAATTTTGAAACGTGCGAGTAGCGATTCGCTAGCGTATTTCTCTCATCTCACACACAATCTCACAAACCCCTAATTTTGAAACTTCTGCGCTGTGAAAACTGACGTCACACGATCGAATAGCGAGCGGATTCTACTCGCCAGCCTAACACCGTGCGAGACAGGCCTTGTCTATCGAGTAGGCAGTAAAATAAAATGGATGCCATCCCCCTCTTCGGTTGCAGCTTTCTGAGAGTGATTTTGTTGAAATGAACCTACCACTGTACTAAATAGGTTTACAGAAGGAAAACATATGATCGCTTTGTACACTTTATGCAATCCTTCAATAATTAATTAATTAATTAAGTTTAGCACCGCGTCTTACTACCCGTTCGGGTTTATACGCTTAAGTACTAATTACACTAATGGATTAGGAATTGGGAAGGTTGAATTTAGAAGAAGTGAACCCGCATTTGCATGGAGGGAGAATGGAAAACCATTTAGGAAAAATCACCCCCAGTTCACTCGACCGAGATTCGAACCTTGATCTCCCCATCCTTGGTGGTCTGGCTCAACACGACTGGCGCGTTAGCCAACTACGCCACCGAGGCGGGTAATCCTTCAATAAAAATTATGTTTGAGTGAAAACAAAATTATATATTCTAAATTGTTCAGCTTTATTTATTCGTTAATTCGGCTGAGTCAGTAGAGTGGCCTTCTCACATTCTAAAGATTGCCTGTTCAAATCCTGTCATCTATAACTTTATATTTTTATTTATCAGACTTTAAACTTTAATTTTAAATGATCGTATTAGTAAGCATATAATTTGTTTTAAATATTTTTTATATATGTATACAAGGTATTTGAGCCTGCGTAGACCAACATAATAGTCCTTAAAAATAATTTTAAAAGGTAGTAAATTAAAAATGGTAGGCCCACATCAGAGTCTAAGATATACATTAATTTTGAAATTTTGTATGTAGGTGATAAATTAATGGGTTTTATGACGTAAAAATGTACACATTTTAAAATAAGGCTAAGCAAGCTAATTATTATTCGTATAGTAAACATTTTTAGGGCATATTTATGGTTAAAAATAGTTGCGAAAATAAAATATTTTATTGAATTCTAATTACTAAAAAGTGATTTAAATTCAGACAAAAATTTAAAATATTGAGAGTGGGATGGGATCTAACTTGTATAAATCTGGGATTAGTACAAGCACGCCACCAGGTGTGCTAATGTGGATGTTGTTTTAGAGGACGGTTTTACATATAGTCATAAAACTTTACAATTTTTGAGATAAGCGTAGATGTATACAAATGGAAGATGGTTTCCTAATTAAAACTAAACAAATCGTTTTATATGATGCACTCAATACAATAATAGTGTTTACTTTCAGTTATGTATCTTGTATAATGGAGTGTTGTGGCATCTCATAGCCTCAATCCTTTGGCACACGTTATGGTTTTACAGTGTTGTCGGATTGAAAACTCAGTCGCAAGCGAAACAACACTACATCGACTCGCACGACACTAGAAACCTTTCAAAATTAGCTCTGTTTTAGTACAGCCTGCGATTTGCGAGTTCATGAGCTGCGAGCTAGCTCGCAAGCAAATATTTTCGCAAGTTTCAAAATTAGGGGTCCTTGTTATGGAGCACATCATCCTCTATCTGGTCTCTCATGGCAATGCACCTAAATAGAGGACCACCAGTGCTGAAGGAGCTCACGATCGCACTCTGGAACGCCAATGGATTCATGAGGAAGAAGGCTGACCTAGAAAGTTTTCTAGCAAATCATCGTGTTTATGTAATGCTGTTGGGAGAAACTCACTTGGGCTCCGCAATGAGGTTCTCGCTAGCGAAGCTTATCTGCCATTGAAGCGAGTGAGTGGGGGATGTGGACAGGGGTGGGACGGCGGTCCTGGTCTGAAGGGGCCTTGACCATCACGTTATCTCTCTTCTTTCCCTCTAACACATTGAAGCAACGACGTTCCAACTAGTGACCTTTAATGGCCCAGTGCGTCTCATTTACATCTACTTCCCTCCCTACCATCAGTTCGACCGGGCCATTGGGGCTGACATGGTGGCACTACTTCAAGGTACCACGCCTGTTTTAATTGGTGGTGACTTCAACGCTAAGCACATTTATGGGGTTTTAGGATAATGTGTGCTCGAGGCGAATTGCTCCGTGACGTCATAGATTTATATAGATTGGTGGCCTCCGGCAATCCCAACCCCATCCACTTCCCTCATAATCCCCTTGGTTTCCCGGACGTCCTCAACTTAGTTGTCTCCAGAGGGGTCAGAAGGTGATTAGTACTGAAGTCTCTTGCTGAGCTAGACTCAGATCACAATCCTGCTCTCGTGAACGTGGGACGCGCAGTGTCCTTCATAGACCCCCCTGAGAAACCCAACCTTGAGCGTACTGACTGGGACAGGTTTACAAATTTGTTGAGAGAGGGGTTTGGACCCCCCACTACCTTTCGAACACCAACAGAAATCGATCGTGGTGCAGAGTTCATAACTTCCTCCATCAAGGGGTCGCTCAAAGCTTCGACGCCGAGGCACCATCCTAAGAGGGCGCCACAGAATTCTTTGCCCGATTCTATCCTCATTTAAGTCCGGGAGAAAAATCTGCTGAGGATGGCTTGGTAAATCTCAAGGGACCCAGTAGACAAAGCCAACTGGAGCCGTAAAGTCCATACGGCTCGTAAGATGGTCCAAGAATACCGGAAAAGTGTCTGGGAGGACAAGATTGAGAGCCTGTGCGTACAGGACAGGTCCCTGTGGTGCATGATGAGGAACTTGATGTGAGCTTCCGTACCAAGGCCGCCTATCGTAGGACGGAACGGGGTGGCCAACTCTGACCAGGAGAAGGCCGATACATTCGCTGAACACTTAGAGGCACAATTCGTACTGACGTCAGACCCGATGCACTTGAGCACGTGACTCAGGTCATCGGTGCGGTCTCGTACAGACCCTTGGATGAACCTGAAATCACGGAGGCGATAAAAATGCTGTGGGCGTTAGCCGCTCTGAGATTAAACAAGGTCCCCGTACCAAATGGTATCAGTAAAGCGGTCCTCCGAAAGCTGCTCTTGGAGACGATTAACTTTCTCGTGGAGTTATTTAACGCCACCCTGCTTATGAATCACTTCCCCAACCTCTGGAAGCACGCCAACCTCCTCTGCTTTCATAAACCGGGTAAGGACCTGATCCTAACTTCATCTTACCGACCGATCAGCTTACTCGACTGTTTGGGCAAGCTGTATGAGAGACTTCTACTGCCTAAACTGACCCGACATGTTACTGAAGCGGGCATTTTGTTGGAGAGCAAGTTGGTTTTATGGCTGGACACGCCACGTCTCATTAACTTGTCCGACTCATGGAGCAGGCTATGAGGAACTTCAACATCAACAGACTGACTGGTGCTTTCTTTCTGGACGTAGCAAAGGCCTTTGACCGTGTTTGGCACCAAGGTCTCCTTTTCAAACTCCTTTCCCCGAACCTACCCTTTTACCTAGTTAAGGTTGTACAATCTTATCTAACCCACCGTAACTTCTCCACTACCTTTGGGAACGCCACTTCCCATGTCAGAAGCATCTGGGCTGGAGTGCCACAGGGTTCTCTCGTGGGCCTTTTACTCTTCAATCTGTATGTGAACGACATTCCTAAATCCCTAGACACCAAGTTGGCACTGTATGCGGATGACACGGCTCTAGTAGCGGAGTCATGGCAAGGGCAGATGGTGGAGAGGCGACTCCAGACGCACCTGATGCAGTTGGAGGGGTGGCTAGTGACCTGGAGGACAATAATTAACATGGAGAAGAGCACATCAGTGCTCTTCACATGGAAACGAAAGTTCTACAGGCCAGCCTTACTTTGGCTGTTCGGAGAGCGGATCAGCTGGGAAAACAGTGCTAGGTACCTGGGACTTATGCTGGGCACCAAGCTGACCTGGCGACTACACTTTAATAAGAGACTGAACAAAGCGAGGCAAAGGCTGGGAATCCTAGGCCCACTGCTTAACAGGCGTAGCGCCCTGTCTACAAGGAACGGTCCTACACTGTACAAGCAGTTGCTCAGACTGATCCTCGACTATGCGTGTCCCGCTTGGGGCCACCTGGTCGACACGTATATGAGGAGGATACAGGCATTTCATAACAAGTGTCTGAGGATCATTGTGGACGCACCTTGGTCGTTCACAATGTGACTCTGCATCGTGACCTGGAGATGCCTACCATCAAGGACCACTTACGGAAGCTGTCGTAGTCTTTCTACGACAGACTTCCCAGTGCCACCAATCCTCTTATCCACGGGCTTGGGAACTACGTCATCGAACCTGGAGGGTGCCACCAACGTCCCAAAGCCTTGCTCGAATAAGCGATAAGTGTAAAACAGTAGTTTGGGAGGCTCTCACCCAGCCCCCCATAGAGTAGTGTCTCCACACGTAGTTCTAAAACCCTTATTCGGTTTCCCCATTTACTCTCTCCCTCCACTAATATCAACAATAATATGTCCTTTCTTTATTTCAGAACCCTCGCGAAATGCAACAATCCGTTGTTTTAATTTCCGTAAACCATACGGTGTGACCAATTGGTCGGTACGTGTTGGAATTTTCTCTCGTGCACCTCTTCAGGGAGCATCAGATCATGCTAATCTGCTTCTGCTTCTGCTGACACAAACACAGTTTCTATCTTGTATTTGATTACTGATGTCGATCATCTCCATTCTAGAGTACAGCAACCTAGAAGATATTGGGGTCACGATGATGGTGACGTCAGACTCACCCACTAAACGTAAAAACTTGTCGTAAACTATAAAGTTTGTATTTACATTTGAAGGAGCCGGAGGCTTTACAGTCATAGTCATATAATTTAGTTAGGATTATTCTCTCAAGTTAAGAGTGTTTGTCACTATAAAGTTTGTCGGCTGTATTATGTATAATTTAGTTAGGTTTTGATAGTCAAAGTCACGTTAACCACGTCTTGAGGTATATTTCATATCTTTTTTTTTACTCGGTCCTTTAGACTGGTAGTTTCATTGGTGTTAGTCTCACTTCCTGGCCGGTATGACCATGTTCCGGTCTGCAGTGCCACCTCACAGGAAAGGTGGAATTTAGGTTGTTAAAGGCCCGTTATTGACTATATAGAGGCGTAAAATCCTGAATAACCTCTTTCTTTAAGATATAAATCCGATGTTTCTATGTGGGACAGATATACAGTTCTCTGTAACTTATGTAACCAATACTAGACGGTTGACATTTCAATGCTAGCTTCACTGAAACATATCGTTTTCACCTCTTAAAATAGGGTTATTTAGTCTTAAATGTTGTGTGGGTTCTGGCTATTCCTTGCTGGTCAGTCGTTATGTTTTAGATGTATGTTGCAACCAATTCACTACTGCAACTATATTATGTTTTTAACCTTTGTCTCCCAAATGGGCAGTAACTTAAATTAGTCTTTGTCCGTCTTTCACTCTAGAAAGTGTTATTATACCTCTGTTAAGAGTGGGGCGATAATTAATAAAACCAGCTAAGTTTTGTGGTCTGTATTCACGCCATGCTCACTCTATGAGTGTATCATTGATATATTTGGTATTTTGGCCCATTTGGCCGGTCAACATATTAAATGATGGTTTGTGCTTTGATCACTACTTTGTAATTGTTTGTTTTGTTTGGTCCACTAAACTCTTATGTCAACATGCTTTTTAATCTTATGTTTTCAAGTATTAACCTATCATGTTTAATTTCCCTGTAAATGTAGTCATATTTAGTGCTAACTAAAGCGCCGCTACAATATATATTATAATACAAAATTTAAAACAACTCACTAATACAATAAAATTCAAATCACCACAAAACTAATCTAATCTACACTGAAATAAAGCTTTGAAGCCCACTATATAGGTTCAGAATATAACACTCACAACTTGGGGATAGCCGGCTTACTGGTCGCCTTTAGTGGCTGAGATTAATAGTTGCGCGCGCATTACCCTCATAGCTCCCCGCAGGCCTGAATCTTTGGGTGAGTCATAGAGGAAGAATCAGCTTATCTTGCCAAAATTAACTGAAACATTCGCTTCTCACGCTTGCTAACATGTCACTACGCCTTTAAAAATATGACCATTAAAATTCCAATTACATCTGTTTTATGTAAGGGATGTTTTTTTTTCCTTTTTCAAAACCTTCTGGGATAGCTGAGCTTATCCTGCCTACCCTGACGCCTCGCCGCTGGTATACACTCTGTTAAATTAAAATGAACTCATGACAGCTACTCTCTAGTTTATCTATGTTTATGGGAGGATAAAATTTGAAAGTTAGCCTTTAAGTGAAATTGAATGTGCTTGTTAAGTATATTTTCAGTGTTATTTGAATCAGTTACATTAGAATTGGTATGTTAAAACCAGACAAGACTATCGTCAGTCTACTATTTCTGTAGGATGGGTAATTTTACCTACATATTATTTTAGGAGAGTGTATGTTTGTATTTAAAAAATTACGCTAAGAAGAGATCAAAAATAATTAGCTATTTAGCCATTCTAACATTTTTATGTTGGCTCAGCCCTGACTAAGATTATGTTTTACAAAAGGCTAATATGAATAATAATACTATTATTTAATATGCAGGGTGAATACATGATGTTTGTGGAGGAGTACCGTAAGGAGTCTGACGCTACTTGGATCGTTAAGCCATCTTGCGGTAGTCAAGGAAAGGGGATTTTTCTTTTTCAGAAGTGAGTAAATAATATTATACAGGTATTTTCCTCATTTAGAACTGTGTATATAATAGTATAGAGGTATATTCCTCATTTAGAACTGTGTATATAATATTATACAGATAGTTTACTCATTTAGAACTGAGTATATAATATTATACAGGTATATTCCTCATTTATAATTGAATATTTAATATTATATATGTATTTTCGCCTAGATACGTAGTTTTCATGGGTTGTATAAAGTTATTTGTTGGGTTTTTCTTACCAGGCAAGTGTGCGTATAAAATCATGACGACTATTGTTTGGTTGTCTGGCTTATAGCTGATAAAATTGTGCTGAGCATCTTTGAAAAATTACGTCCATATAACTGGTCAAATACAATTGTGTAATTTTGTTTGTTCGGTGAGTTTTAAAAGTCGTAATTCTGTCGTCGCCAATTTGTTTGTGTTTAACTACGAGTGGTGGTTCCATCAGAACATACTTTCAAGACATCATATTGTCACTACGTAGTTATGGAAAGATGCTAATTGTGTTCACCATACGAAGGTAGCTCTCTGTAACTTGAAATACTTTTCTAAATGTATTCATAAGCTTGTTGATACGTAATAAAGTTATCACGTTTTCTAGATAGTATCAATGACGTGATAATAATATAGTTTCAATTTGGGAATATTGATATCTATTCCAAACCTCCCATCGCACTAATACACAAGCTATGGGTGACAGTAGTTATGGGTGTAGGCTGAAGGAGTTGACAGACTGGAGGACTGCCGGGAGTCTGACGGAGGCAAATACTAAGGAGGTCCTATCTGACTGGAAAACACAAAGGTCCCATGATAACATTGGGGACCAGGTGCCTCCTGACACTCACATTGTACAGAGGTATATCGACAATCCTTACCTCATCGCTGGACGCAAGTTCGATCTTAGGATCTACGTCCTCGTAACATCGGTAAGTTGATGAGTAGAACTCACATGTAACCAATATTAATAAAGTGGTATGTCCACAGAGAAAAGTCCCTAATGACCTCATTGTGTCGACTGACCTATAACCCCAGGGAAAGCGAGTATAATTGCCCTCAAGGCCTGGGTGTTTCGGTATGAAAGTAAATATATAGCATCGCTATTAAGGCTGCACGTAAACAGTTTGAATTATTTTTAACATTTTATTTTTAATGGTAATAACATTTTATTTTTAATGGTAAAAAAGATTGTGATTTCTGAAATTAACAGATAATAGCTCTTAAAAAAATGTGTTATCGAACTTCTACAATATTTACTTTGTATCATCAATAGGTTTCACGAATTTCCTGAAGTTTAAAGGTTTTATCGGAAAAAAATGAATATAAACGTTATAGGGGTTGATATAACAATGCATTTATCGTGTGAAAGTTTCCAACAATATTTGTTTTATAGCTATGAATTGTAATTTTTAGAAATCACAGCAATTTTCTCACTAAAAATAAATAAAATGTTAACGTTAAAATTAAAATCAGAAGTGAAAGGCATAGCCTATGTAGGGTTGTCAGACGTCCCGTCTATACGGGACTGTCCCGTTTTAAGGAATGTCCCAGTGTCCCAAAAGATGTCATGGAGGACCTACAGTTTAACGTGGGATCCGAACCACGGTGGAGGCTCTGGCATTCCACACATTCACAAGTTGTAATTAATACACGTCTTGTCAGAGGTAAAGGAAGGGTTTGGCAATCAGATAAATCTCTGCCGGGACTGAGGATTGAATCCCTCGTGGACCCAATACCAATCTTTTTTTTTTGGTCCAAATTTACTAGTGAGGACTTTAATTCTTTTAAAAGAAAATCATAAAATTTAAATCCGGGGGTCAAAATATGTTTAATGTAAGTATAACGCAATTTTTGCTCGGGTTTGCTAATGTATATTATTTCGTTTTACATGTATTACGGGTTTTGAGTAGGCCTAAATATTTCCATTTTCAAACAATGGCGTGAGAAAGTCCGTGCGGAGTTCTGTACCATTTTTTTTCTGTTAAAATTGCAAAAATACTGCCCTTTGCTCGTAATCCTATCATCCCACCTTAAGCGATTGGAAGGAAAGCTATCCAAACTGTTTGTATTGATGTAAACACATAAAAAGGTATATTTTGAAGTGAGACAGTAGTTGTTTCCAGTTTTCCCCGCTGAAGGTGTGGATCTGCCGCGAGGGTTTCGCCCGTCTCTCAAACGAGCAGTTCTCCTTGTCTGACCTGAGCGACTCTCGCGTGCATCTCACCAACTCGTCCATACAGCTGCGCTCAGACAGCGGGGGACAGGGTTGCAAGTGGAGCATGAGGAGGTTACGAGAGTTTCTCACCGCCCGCCACGGCGCCACTACCGTGGAGACCCTCGTACAGGACATAGCGCGCGTAGTGCTCACCAGTCTGCGCTGCGTGCAGAACGTCATCATCCAGGACAGGCACTGCTTCGAGCTGTACGGCTACGACGTGCTCCTAGACTGCAACCTCAAGCCGTAAGCACACGCACTAGTAGCTCGTTGTATATTATGTATAAGTTTTAAAATAAATGTTATGCAAATTATTATACAATGATTTCAAATTGGTTAAAAAAAAATACAAAGTCTTAATATAATATGGGCTGATGTGTGAAGCTGTAATATTCTTCTTTAAATTAAATGTTGTAACACACTAATTACAAACTTATTAAGATTAAAAACAAAATTGTATTCAAGGATTCAAATTTAATTTGAAAAATATATGATTGAAAATTGGATCAAAATAGTTTAGTGTAAAATAGTTTAAATTAACAATTTTATAAATTATATCAAAACATAACATTTTTTTCAATCACAATATTTGCCTATAACTTTACACATTACACTAACTTAATACTCTATTTAGAAAAGCCATTTTAAAATCAGACGGTATATATAATCATTTGTATTATTCATTTGGTAGGTCATCAATCCTACGATGATTTTGCTGCAGCTCTCCAATTTGGTCAATCCTGAGCCAAGTTGTGTACGTCTTTGTACCTTCTACTGCCAACACCATCCATTATCTGATTCATGTACTTCAGTCTTGAATTTCTACCTTCCCTATCTCCTATCATTATCTTCGTCAAACTATCATGTCCTAGATGTCCTACCATGTTAACTCTTCTTTGCTGCATACCTTTATAAAGTTTCCTTTCATTATTGGATTTTATTAGCACTTCTGTATTTGATACCATCTCCATCCATGATAGTTTCAACATTCTTCTGTATCGTACTTCATATACAGAGTTTGTTACAACTCAATGTGACACAAACTACTTGAGCTGACAGAGTTTGTTACAACTCAATGTGACACAAACTAC
>CABFWB010009869.1:0-11296 GCA_902151455.1 Timema bartmani | reverse complement strand
ATCAAAATCTCGAGTTCGATTTTTTTGACGATCACCATACTTTCTCTACCTGTAAGATAGAGAGAAAGTAAAAAATTCTTGTATATTTAGTGGCGACGGGGCAACTTTTCGTCACTCTTGGTAATGGCTTAATTGAGGGAATAAGAAGCTGAGGCTTCGTGTTGATAAAATGTAAGAACAAATTCGATTTGGGCTTAATATTAATTTTATGTAAATATTTTTCGTCTTTAACTTTTCAAAATTATCGTTTCGGCCATATTTAAAATATTTGAAATGGGTAAATTATGTGTCGTGTAAATCTTATGTCGATGTTAAGTTTTATCAAGTATGAAATATATCGATTTTTAGGTGAATATCGATATATGGATTTTTCTGATAAAGATCAATTAGAAACTTTAGAAAATATCGGTTCTTAGATTTTTGTGGAAATATCGATACTTAGATTTTTGTGGGAGTATCGATACTTAGATTTTTGTAAATGTTCTTACTTGGATTATTTTGGAAATGTCGATTAGTTTGATGATAGCTTCTTATCTAACTAATAAAGGAAAGAAACTTACATTACGGGCTAGTTTTGGTATTTTGCTCGGAAAGTTTTCTTAGATAATTATTGGGTAATGAAACAGGTTTCGCTAATAATAAATATGCATTATTGGAATGATCTATTGATCTTAGTATGATTATACAAATAGTTTATGGTGATGTGTATAGGAGTAGAAAATAATGAGAGAAGTTATGGACTCATTTGATAAATTGTTAAAAGAGATATAATTTTTGTAATTGTCTTTTTACGTTGATTATGTAAATTTGCAAACTGGTCAGTGCAGAAAGAAATAATATTGTTATTATTAATTTTTGCTTATGTTATGGTTTTGAGCTTGAAGCCATATTTAACTTTAAATTGTTCTTTACTCCAAGTATTCTAATTCATAATGGATATAGTTGTGTCATAACTCTACGGCTATCAGAATAATTTTATTAGCTTATTTATTTATTGTCTCATGCTTATTCATATTTTTATACTCATATAAACAATTAAATATATTTATGAATATATATATATATATAAACAAAATACCTTCAAGTTTTCTTTAAAATTAGAAATTGTCATTATACCCTTAGGTAATATATGTGTATTTCCCTATATTTTCTTTTAAATATATAAATTTTTTTTATTTGTTTACTTTGAGGAAGGCCGCCTATTTATTATTCCCACAACTGATGTGAGTAGCACGCTCTGAGTTTCGAATGTTCGTCCTCAGATATTCAAAAGTCAGAACTCCAACCACTCACTCCTATTGCCCCTTTTTCTACCCCTTTTTTTATTTTGTCATTTGGGCCTCCTTCTATGTTTTATTTTGGTTAAGGAGGGTTCACATACATACATAGTTACATATCATCATATACACAAATATATATATAACATTTTACAAACGGACCACTTCTCAAACGCTCACACATCCATTCAAACTTCTAATATACTTATTAAATGTAATATTACAAACATTATTAATAAATGAATAAAAATTATAAATACTCATTAATAGAAATGCAAGTATTGTGTAGTTGACACTTATAAGATATCATTAAGATCTAAATGGGAAGTACAATCATAGTTCTAACTATCATTGGCTGGTACCATTCCAACCAGGAGCCTTTCCTTTGTAGTGTCTAACTGCTGAAATAAGGAGCACTCTCAAGTCTTTGTTCATAATATATATTACTAAAACTAGCTATACTTAATCTAACATCACGATATTTCAGTAACTTCTCAAAACTTAACAAGATTTTGACAATTTTCACGAAACTTCAAAAGATTTTTTTTTAAATCTCAAGTTTCCAAATGTGAGCAAAATGAATTAATTTGCAAAGACTGACAAATACTGTCTTGGCGAGCTCACCTTGTAAACATTTTGTTGTGTATGACGTCATAGGCAGGGATGAATTATTATTAGCACCGTGTCTTACTACCCGTTCGGGTTATACGCACTTACACTAATATGTAATGGTAGGGTGATTGTGAGATGAAATGGAGGACCTACACTTTAAAGTGGAATCCGAACCACGGTGGAGGCCTGGCATTCCTCACATTCACAAGTTGTGATTAATACACATCTTGTCAGAGGTGAAGGAGGGGTTTGGCAATCAGATAAATCTGTGCCGGGACCGAGGATTGAACCCCGGACCCCCAGCACAGAAGTCCGAAACCTTACCCCTAGACCACCAGGTCACCCGGCAGGGATGAAGTCTGACATAACTGTTTAAACATGTTCCAAGGGAAATGGAAGGTCCTTTATCAAATGAGAGTGCATGGGGAGAAGGAAAGTTCCGTTGGCAGGAGTATGAAGGGGAAGGGTGAGAAGGATAGGAGTTAATGCTATTCTTATATCACCTTTTCCTGTTCCATAAGATTTATAAATTAGGTTTAAGAAAATATGTATTCGTCTTATGTCCTTATTCAATTATGATGAGAGATGAAAAATATTTGTGGTTAGAAAGTACAGATACGGATCAATGGAGTCAGTCTGAAAGCTTTTATACTTTAAGAAAATACTATTGATTACATATTTGAAATTTTATTCGTTTCAATCAATTATTAAACTAATTGTTTATAATTTGTGCATAAGGATTGATAGGGCTGTTCAGAAACAAAGTTATAGACTACATCCTTAATTAGTAAGAGCTTATCATTAAAGGGCTGAACGCTGACTGGCAAGCCGCTGTATCCTTTAAAATGTATATACGCTTGGTTTTATTTCATTCTCCCACAAACTATGATTATTCAGAAATAACACATAAGATAAATAAGATGTATACATAAGCATTTGCTTAAAGTTTATATTATTTTATCGGTAAGAGGTTAAATGTTGGCGAGTCTGACCAGATAAGTTCTTCAAGGTTGGTAAGAATAGTCTAAAGTGTTGATCAAGCGTGGCTAACATTGTGATTAAAACTATTTCTGATGATGCACGTAGGTTTATGATTTCACCGTGGATTGAAGAGTGGTCTTTGAAGCTAATGACGATTTAGGTAAAAGCCAACAGTCATTTGCTACTGTGTTGGTAAATATTATCAAGAGGGGGGTAAGATAGGGGCTGAAAACTTGTCAGGCTAGGGTAGTGGGTCAGTAGAAGTCGCGAATGGCTTAACTTGGCTTAGAAAATAAATCAGTCATGCCGAAATATAGATGTGTAGGAAAACGTATCTTGTGAAAATCGAGGAGTTGAAATGGTTGCATCTATGACAGTTTTGAGTGTACCCTAGACGATTAAACAAAGCTAATTCTGTACTGGGGCTTGCGGGGGTAGTCCCAACATGGTTCAATCAGGAATAATTTCCTCCTTAAAGTTATAAAGGTTTATAAATATATAAACTCACTGAGGATCGAAGGACGACCTTATAAGCTGACAAGTTTATGAATATTGAAGGTTTTTGACTTGAGCAGTCGGTAATGGGGGTAAAACGATTAATGGTGACCCGCTTAGGTTCATTAAATCGCTTAGGATTGAAGAGTGTCTTACGAAGCCAACATGCTTATGAAAATCATTACTGTCGGGCTCAGAATTGAAAATTTACTTTCTTAGCTGACAGGAGGGTGAAAGATGGGAGTGGGGGGTAAGACAGGCGTCATTTATGACAGGATGTAAGGTCTTACCTAAAATGATCTTCCGAAGGACAAGGGGCAATAATCTATCAGGAGCTGAGATGCATCAATCATAACTATGTTAGCTTGAATCTCACCATAGATAGTGCCTTTAGGGGAAGCATGGGGAAGTGTATTTGAATCAAACCATATCAATAGTGGACTAAAGGAAGGAGGGTGGGGGTGGGGTTATCTTACTTTTGTCAGTTAAACTTAGACATCCAATGCACCCTGTCCTCTGCCTCCTTCTTCAGCTCACATAGTTTTATTTTTTCCTTCAAGTCATCTAGCCTTTGAATCCTCCTTCTTCCTAAGCTTCTCTTTCCCTCAACCTCTCCTTCTATGACGTCGTGCAAAAGACATTTCGTCCTATGTATGTGTCAAATCCAGTTTCTTTTGCACCGAAGAATCACATCCAAAATGGTTCTCTGCTCACCCAATCTTCTTAGGACTACTTCATTTGTCAACCTGTATGTCCACCTGAGCTTCTCAAGTCTTCTCCAGCACCACATTTCAAAGTTCTCCAAATATGTCTTTTCCATATTCCTAAGAGTCCAAGTTTCTCCTCCATACAGTGCAATAGTCTAAATGTAGCATTTCATCTATTTCTTCCTTAATTCCAAATTCAACCTGCTGGTCAGCAGTAACATATTTTTATTGAAAAATTCCTTGGCTATGGCCATCCTCGACCTATTTTCTTTATTGCAGTAGGCATCTTTTATCAGAAGACTTTCAAGGTATTTGAAATGATCTATATTTTCCAACTCCTGGTTCAATTTTGATTCTCAGCAGTTCTTCAGGTTTTAAATCACCACCACTTTTGACTTCTCAATGTTGATCTCCGTGCCATATATTCTCCCTATCTCCACAAGCCTGTCCATCGTTCTTGAAATTCCTCTTTATTTCTGACCATCCATGCATATTTTATTGTGTTGATAACGTGTCTTCCTATCCTGAAATTACCACGTCCCTCTAGGGCTTCCCTGACCAGCTACTCACCATAAAAGTTGAACAGACTAGGTGACAAACAGCATCCCTGTCTCAATACTCTTCCTATCTCAACACTGTTGGTCTCTCCATCATTCAGCCTCACCTTCACTCGCTGTCCTTTGTACAGGTTTGCAATCAGACTTCTGTCCCTCCAGTTGATGCCGAAATTCTTGAGTATTTCCATTAGTTTCTGCCATTTCACTCTATCGAACGCCTTTTACCAGTCAATGAAAACGATGTAGACTTCTTCCATTACTTCCAGCACTCTTTTTGAAATTATTCTCAGTGATGGGATGTCTGGTTCCTTTTCCTTTTCTAAATCCAAACTGGTCTTCGGCCATCTCACTTTCTATTTTATATTCCAGTCACCTGTTGAGTATTCTTTCCACTATCTTCCCCACTAGAGTAATAAGGCTGATGGCCCTGTGGTCGCTGTATTTATTGGTTTGCTTCCTTTTCTTTAAGGTCACCATGGCTACGTATATAAAGTCCTTGGGCCATTCTCCTGATCGTATACCCTATTTATAAGTTTTGTCAAATCCATTAATCCGTTGTTTCCCAGTTCCTTCAGAAGGTCAGCTGATATTTCGTCAGCTCTAGCCGCTTTTCTTTTTCACATATTCTTTATGGCTCTCTCCACTTCAATCTTTCAAATTCTGGGTCTTTTTTCTTCTTCCTCCACCTCTTCTTCTACTTCAATCTCAAGGTTTTCGGTCGAGCCTCCTTGTCGTACAGTTCTTCTATGTATCTCTTCCAAATCGTAAGAACCTCTCCATGATCCGTTACCATATGACTTTTGGGATTTAATATTCCTATTGTTCGCACACCTTTGTTTTCATACCCTCCCAGTTCCTGTGCTTTTTGGTACATGAGGTCAGACCTTACTTTTCTTTCAATTTTAATAATCTCATTCCATGTTTTCTTTATAAATATAGTCTTTCCTCGCTTTGTCTGTTTCTCTCCTTAGTTTGTTGCTTAGCCTCATATATGTTTCTTTGTTAACGTTTATCCATTTCCTTCTTTCTGTTGTTACCCAGGGCTTTTGTGCAGTCCTTTTCCAACATTGTCATTTAGCACCCTCAAAAAAATATTCTTATCACTATTTCACTTTACTTCCGCACTAATACTCTCTTCTGTCACCTCAATGAACTTTTGTTCTATTACATTTCTCACAATGACACTCTTGCTTCTTTATTTTTGTAAGTACCGCCTCGATTTACTCTTGCTCGTTTTCCTGATCATTTCCATTCTAGTTTCACTGTACTCCACCAGAAGGCTGTGGTCTGAATCGATGTTGGCACCTAGCAATGTCTCCACATCCTTCACTCCATTCTTGAACTGCTGTTTGAGAAGGATGTGATCTAGTTGGTACCTGTTGATATCTCCTGGGCTCTTCCATGTTTTGTCTTACATTTCTTGAACCAGGTGTTTGTCACCACCAGATAATTCCGATGGCAGAATTCGATGGGCATCTGCCCTCTGTTGTTTCTCTTATCCAGTCCATGTGGCCCTATGATATTCTGCTCCCCTTCATGTTGAATAATTACTTCAATTTCATTGCATATTTCTTCAATCTCGACATCATCGTGTTCGGTTGTTGGCATGTACACTTGTACTATCAAAATATCCACTGGTTCAGCGTTCAATTTCGCAAACATCAATATATCACAATGGAACATCACTTTAGTGACACTTTTCAACACTTAATGTTTTATCATTATTATCACTCCTTTTCCTACAATCTTTCCACCTGAAAAGAACATTGTATGATTTCCAGAAACTATTTTATCTGATCTTCCCGCCAAGCTTAACTTGAACTCACAATGTTCACACTACACCTTTCCCTTTCCATTTTAAATTTTACAGTTTCCCAGCCCTTCTCATCATCTTTAGATTACTTGTCCTTATGCTGAAAGGAAAAGTTTTATTTAATGATTCTTTGTTGATCGCTCCTCCTGAAGTAGTCCCCGCTCAGAGATCTGAAAGTGAGACTAGTTTACCTCCGGAATTTTTAACCCCAGATTTTGTCCCCTTGAAAAAAGGGGTTCTCAGGGAAAAGATAGTGTGGCAGTTTTCCTCTTTGATATCCACACCGCAGCACCACGGCCGATATACCATTCCATGTGGTCACGAACGTTGCGGTTCGATCTTGAAAAATCTCGAGCATCATTTTCTCTGTGCCTCAAGTCGATCCTGATACTACTGCTTCCCGGTACCAGTCACGTAGCTCTGTCAGGGGGCCGTGATATACCCTACGTCACTGGGTCCTTACATAAATTAGCCTCCGCCAACCTTACTGCAGTGGTTAAGCCACCACATTGTCGATGCCGTTGCCCACCCCCACTAAATGGAAGTGTCTGTTAAGATTTACCCATATGGACTCAGAAAAAGCTCTCACACTATGGTGTATCATGGGCCGGGTTAAGGAACAAGTATGAGACCGTCGTTGGCAAATTGTTTGTTTGGACTTTGTGCTCATTCTAGAATTAAGTTTGTTTGTAAGTTGCGTACTGATATAATAATGTTAATAGAGTGTACATTATAACAATAAGGTATTGTCAAGATGTACTCAAGTCCCTCAAGAAAAACATAGGACACAAGTCACAATAATCACGTCAGGTGACTCGTCAAGCTGAACGGACTTTTAGGTAGGAAATTAAGTTAAAACTTTTTAGGTTATTTGCAGTGGATTCATATAAAACCACACTAAGAACTACCTTTTATTAACAATTAGAAGAGGCTCGTGCCATTCTCGATTAAATTATTGAGAATTCAAATCAAATACCATCAGAGAGTTTGAACTTTACTCGCTTGCAGAGAGAATGACATTGACAGTCTCGCATGAAGGCACCACGCTGGAAGACCAGGAGAATATATATTGTGTACCTAAGTGTAAAAAATCTAAAAAAAATAAAATGTATTTTTATTGGGTGACTGCACGCGCAAGGTATGCTGTCCAAAAACCACAAGCTACGGTATAAACGAAACAAAAGAATGATGAATAAAAACCTCCAAGTGGTACGTGAGGATTGGCTATTGTCTTCAATGGACCAATAGACAATGAGGCGTGGGTGATATTGCAGGGGTGTGTATAGAGTATAGTGTGTATACTATTACAAGATACAATGAACCGTTAATAGATACTGCAGGGGTGTGTATAGAGTAGAGTGTGTATACTATTACAAGATACAATGAACCGTTAATAGATACTACAGGGGTGTGTATAGAGTAGAGTGTGTATACTATTACAAGATACAATGAGCAATGGCTAGATAATGAAAGTCTCCATGGACTACACTATACTCTATTCACACCTTGCCGTATCTAAACGTGTCTCATTGTATCTTGTAAAATTATTCATGGCATCCATAGTCACTCCTTAATGTGTCTTGTAATAGACAGACCAGGGTTTGTGCACCTCAACGCTACAAGACTGGCAGAAACGGGTCGTCACGTCGCGGCAGTTGCCGCACGAGTGAACTCCTCAAACAAGCGGAATATTGGTCCACAAGTGCTTCTGTTTTTACAGCATCCCGCCTGAAGGCTCTCTCTCTTTCTTTCACCAAATCTTTCTTGTTTTAGATTGGAAAACAATATCTACCCATCCTTGTGTTGCATTAGACACACAGCTTTAATCAGATCTTAATGTTGTCATTATATTGGGAATTCATACACAGATCTGTTATTTGTGTAGTAATTCCAAAACCAAATCTTTTTACCTTCTCTCGACAACTCGGAGTGAAAGTTTTGTGATAGTAATAATAAAAATCCAGCTTGAGAGTTTGATGAATGTCAACGTTTTATGACACCTTGAAACAAAAAATGTGCGCAATGCCACCTGTCTGTCCAGCTGGCTGTATCTCGGGCTAAAACTAGGTATCTGGAGTTTTCATAGGTCCCCAGAGGTGTTTTTGGAATTAGTTATCAAACCCCAAATTTAAGTGTAGTTTACTGAAGGGCAAAAAGAGAAAAAAGACATTTTCTTGAATTTTATATCTGGACATTGTTTATCATAATAAACAAGATGGCAATTCTTATTTTCTCGTGAAAATGACTTTGAGGGTACTTAACATTTAGAAAGTTTTACAATTTTGATCATTTCTCCACAACAATTTGAGATATAGTCCTGTCCCTGGCTATGGTTCTGTAGGAAAATTTGAGTAGGGAGGTTTTTATTTCAGGGATTCTTTGTAGGTGTCTTAATAAGTATTTTTTACTCGGGTGGACATCCGTCACCTGGTACATTTTCCAGATATGACGTCATCAAAGATGGCGGCCACTTGATCATAAAACTGTTCATATCTCTGTTAATACTTGATTTATTTTAATGAAACTTGCACTTTTAACTAATTTGACCTTTATGAAGCTAATGGAAGGGGCCTCATTCGAATTATTGGATACTTTTACTTAAATTGCCTAACTTTCAGGTATTAATTTTTTTTTCGGGTTGTGAAAATGAAATGAAGAGATGGATGTAATAAAATGTTCTAGTTTGTCAAAAAAAAGTTTACCAGACTTTAAACAAGATAAAAAACCATGCATCACATGTTATAAAAGTGATGATAGTGTTTTAAGTACAGAAAATGGTAGAGAAAAAATCAGGGCAGCTGCGAAAGTGTGAAATTCCAGTGTTACTAATCGTTTGAATTCATTAATTGAGGAAGCATTATTTTACTACCATATTAATAATGCATGCTACAAACAATATTGACATAAGAAGTCCCTTTTAAAGCTTCAAAATGAGAAAAAGTTTAGAAAATGAAGACAAAGATAGCACTTCTCAATCGACAGAAGAGGAAAGTCTTAGGAACTCTGGCAGGAAATGAGCACGTCGCCAAAGTCGTCAAGCAGGAGTTACTTATCCAGACAGTTGATGTATTATCTGTAACCAGAAATCACATAATCGCATTTACGATAAGTATACAATAAGTGAGCACCCAAGAGATGAGAAGATTTTAAAAGCCACTTTGTACCTACAAGATGATGTCTTCACTCGTACTTGTGATCTGCAGGATCTGTCAAGCGTTTGTGTTGCCGGTAGCCTGTGACGAAGGTGTATACGTTATTGCACGTGAAGTCCAGCTAAACAATAGAGATAAGTTCAAAAATATTGTACTTGTTTTGGGAAAATTTCACATGGCTAAATTTTGCTTGGTTGTTTAAGTAAGTAAAAGGTAATAGGTAATAGGTTAAGATTAATTTACTATATAAAATAACTAATTTTAATTTTAAAGTATTTTGATCAGTAAAATTAACTTAAATTAGCGACTGTAAGTTTTAAATAAGGTGAACTAAACTTACTAATAGGTTAAGATTAATTTACTTTATAAAATATTTAATTTTAATTTTAAAGTATTTTGATCAGCAAAATTAATTTAAATTAGTAGCTGATAGTTTTAAATAAATAGAACTAAACTTACTAATAGATTAAGATTAATTTACTTTATAAAATACTTAATTTTAATTTTAAAGTATTTTAATTAGTAAAATTAACTTAAATTAGAAACTAATAGTTTTAAATAAAGTTAACTAAACTTACTAATATGTTAAGATTAATTTACTTTATAAAATACTTAATTTTAAATTTAGATTATTTTCATCAGTAAAATTAACTTAAATTAGAAGCTGATAGTTTAAAATAAAGTGAACTAAACTTATTAATAGGTTAAGATTAATTTACTTAATAAAATTCTTAATTTTAATTTTAAAGTATTTTCATCAGTAAAATTAACTTAAATTAGAAACTAATACTTTTAAATAAAGTGAACTAAACTTACTAATAGGTTAAGATTAATTTACTTTATAAAATACTTAATTTTAATTTTAAAGTATTTTGATCAGTAAAATAGACTTAAATTAGAAGCTGATAGTTTTAAATAAAGTGAACTAAACTTATTAATAGGTTAAGATTAATTTACTTAATAAAATTCTTAATTTTAATTTTAAAGCATTTTCATACAGTAAAATTAATTTAAATTAGTTGCTGATAGTTTTAAATAAAGTAAACTAAACTTACTAATAGGTTAAAATTAATTTTACTTTATAAAAAACTTAATTTTAATTTTAAAGTATTTTCATCAGTAAAATTAACTTAAATTAGCAACTGATAGTTTTATATAAAAGGAACTAAACCTACTAATAGGTTAAGATTAATTTTTCTTTATAAAATACTTAATTTTTATTTTAAAGTATTTTGATCAGTAAAATCAACTAAAATTAGCAGCTGATAGTTTTAAATAAAGAGAACTAAACTTACTAATAGGTTAAGATTAATTTACTTTATAGAATACTTAGTTTTAATTTTAAAGTATTTTGATCAGTAAAATTAACTAAAATTAGCTACTGATAGTTTTAAATAGAGTGAACTAAACTTACTAATAAGTTAAGATTAATTTACTTTATAAAATACTTAATTTTAATTTTAAAGTATTTTGATCAGTAAAATTAACTTAAATTTGTGATTGATAATTTTAAATAAAGTGAACTAAACTTATTAATAGGTTAGGATTAATTTACTTAATAATATTCTTAATTTTAATTTTAAAGTATTTACATCAGTAAAATTTACTTAAATTAGAAACTAATAGTTTTAAATAAAGTGAACTAAACTTATTAATAGGTTAAGATTAATTTACTTTATAAAATACTTAATTTTAATTTTAA